>WBNM01000230.1:0-41564 GCA_013399055.1 Ramphastos sulfuratus | reverse complement strand
ACTCTCTCAGCCTGTCTTTATAAGGCAGGTGCTCCAGCTCCTGATCATTTTTGTGCTCCATCAAGTCTGTATCTTACTGTTGAGGACCCCAGAGCTGGACACAGTACTCCAGCTGAGCTCTCACCAGAGCAGAGTGACAGAACCACCTTTCTCTACCTGCTGGCCACACTTACTGTAATGCAGCTCAGGATGCCATTGGCCTTCTGGGTTGCAAGCGCACGCTGCTGGCTCACGTCCAGCTTCTCATCCACCAGTACCTTCACGTCCTTTTCTGCAGGGCTGCTCCCAATCACATCATCCCTGAGACTATATTGATAGTGGGGATTGTCCTGACTGGGGTGCAGGACCTTGCACTTGGCCTTGTTGAACCTCCTTCACCTGAATCCACTTCTCCAGGTTGTTTAGGTCCTATCAGTAATGCAGAGCAGCAGAAGGGTTTGAGAAAGGCCAAAAGCCCAGGCAGTATTTATTTACAAGTGGGAATCCTTTGGATTTAGACATTTTGTGTTAACTTCTAGTATTTCAAGATGTTTTAACAGTGTAAGTTAAAAGAGGTAGTGCCTTAATCTTGTAATTCTTCTAATTGATTTAGAAGTGAGTGTGTTTTGTCTGCTTGTATTACTAGCTCCTGACAGCCCTGCTCATTACAGGGCAGTAGGCTTTACAACCAGGAGAGCTTTCAGAAGTGAATTGCAGAACAAGAGGACACAGACAGCACCAGGGCAGGTTTAGGCTGGACATTAGGAAGAAATTCTTCACAGAAAGAGTGATTGGCATTGGAATGGGCCGCCAGGGCAGTGGTGGAGTCACTTTCTCTGGAGGTGTTTAAAAGGAGGCTGCATGAGGCACTTAGTGCCATGGTTTAGTTAATTAGAAGGGTTAGGTGATAGGGTGGACTCGATGATCCTAGAGGTCTTTTCCAACCTGGTTAATTCTGTGATTGTGCTGTGCAGGGGTAATCTGGAATTTGGTTCAGATGAAGCCTGCTAAATCCTGCAGCAATATCATGAGGAACCACAAAGTCTGTGGAGGTGGAGCTTGTGGAAGTGGGGTAGTTGGCACAGCAGAGCCATTCAGACAGCAGCTTTGGTCCAGGAGCTGCTGGAAGAGGAGGTGGGAGGAAGGACAGAGAACTGATGGGGGGGCAGAGAGGAAGAGGGTGCTTGGCATGGGAGAGCAGCAGGATGTGGTGGCAAATTGGAGTGTAAGTGCTGTCCTTTCCTTCAGGGTTGGAAGACTTACATCCAGGTGTTTAGGGCTGTTGTTTCTGTGGCTCACTGTGGAGCATACAGTCCTTTCATGTGACTTCTTTTAACCAGTTTCTTTGTGTCCTGCTAAAAGCTGGCTCTTGCTTTGCAGGATAGAGAGACCAGGTGATTTGTGTCCAGCTCTAAATGTCTGAGTTCACATTTCTTGTTAACCACTAATCTCTCTCTTTCTGGTCAAACATTTCATTCTGTGGAGTAATCTCACTGCTGTAGGACCTTGTGCCAGTTCAGTCAGTGCAGGCTGCTTTAGTCCTTTGTATTGTATCTGCTGAAACTTCCTGCTTGGTTTCAAGTACTCTTTATTCTGATTTTAGGTCTGTACTCAAAACTATCATGAAGAAGATATTGCTTCCTGTAAAACCAGTGATAAGTTCTGGAGATAAGATTTCCTTCTGATGTGTCTGTCCTGTTGGTTGGTTGGTGTGGGGTTTTTTTTTGTATGTGTTGGTTTGGGTTGGTTTTGTTTGTTTGTTTTTTCCCAAATAGACATTTTAATTGAACCTCATTATCAGTTTTTCAGGCATATATTAGAGTCTCCTTCTAATAAATAGTTCCTTGGATATCAAGTGATGTCCTCAGAAATCACACTGAGAAGGCTTTGAATAGTTTATCATTGCAGTATGATCCAAACTACCTCTAAAACTCTGGGATTTTTAGGGTTTAGTTGTACAGATTATAAAAATATAAAGGCCATAAAGTAATTTCTGGTAATAGTTTAATAAACTAATCCCTGTTCATTGCACGTGTTGCAGTATTTCTGTATCTCCACTAGTTCTGTGTTAGAAATTACATGGCTACTCCTAGATCTGTGCTGATGTCCTCCATTATGCAGCTTCCAGACAAAGCTGTTTTGACAAGCAAGACACAGAGCATGGTGGCAACAGTCCCACCCCCTCCCTTCACAGTAGTCAGCAGGATGCTGTGCTCCTTGTACCAGGGCCTACAGCAAGACTTAAGCTGTGAGGTCAGCCATATGCAGCCTCAGGAATCTGCACCCCAGCAGCATCCTTCTCATAAACATGCTTGGGTGTGGATTGTTTTGCTACATGACTTTGGATATGGCCTCTGGAATTTGTTCCCTGAGCAGCCTGGCTTTTGGCTTTATCTTCAGAGTGGTCATTTTAACTGCCAGCCTCTGGAGTCCCAGTGTGTGCTTCTAGCCCAGACAGCAACCGAGTGCTGGGCTGCAGCAAGAGCAGTGTGGGCAGCAGGGCAAGGGAGGGGATTCTGCCCCTTTGCTCTGCTCTCCTCAGACCCCACCTGGAGTCCTGTGTGCAGTTCTGGAGCCCCCAGCACAGGAAGGACATGGAAGTGTTGGAGCAGGTCCAGAGGAGGGCCACAAAGATGCTGAGAGGGCTGCAGCAGCTCTGCTGTGAGGACAGGCTGAGAGAGTTGGGGACACTGGCACAGGTTGCCCAGGGAGGTTGTGGCTGCTCCTTCCCTGGAGATGTTCAAGGCCAGGTTGGACGAGGCCTTGAGTGACCTGTTCTAGTGGGAGGTGTCCCTGCCTATGGCAGGGGGGGGGGAATAGATGATCTTTTAGGGCACATCCNTCTTTGAGGTCCCTCCAACCTTACCATTCTATGATTCTATGATTATTATATGAATATGTTTAAAAATCTGTTTAGAATAAGCATTGCCAGGCAGACAGAAGCTAAAATCTGAAATGCTCCACGTCCCTGCAGTGACACATCCATGAAGCGTTTATGGTGCTTTTAAGATTAGCAGTTAGCTGCTGATCTTTCATGCAGAACTACTTTCTGTCCATATCAAAGGCAGAGCTGGAGCTGCAGGTGACTGCTACCCAGTGTACCTATCAGACAGGGATCTTCTCTCATTGACAGCATCTTGAAATGTAGCTGAACCTCATGAGCTGTTCCTCTGCTTCCCTGAAAAGCAAACAGACTCTCATGTCTTTTACCTCATGAATGCAGCAGGTGGTGTGGCTCTTGTCCCCACAGAGGTGTAGAGATGTGAGCTTCTGCAAAGGCTAATGTCTTTGGCTGAGCTGGAGGTGTGAGTCACAGGATGGTTGCATAGCCCCAGGACCTGGAGATACTCCTATGGTTTACCTCCTGGACACAGCTGAAGATGTGGGTCACACATGGGCCTCTGCTCCCTCACCCAGCAGGGACCTGCTCTCACTGTTGACATTGTGGGCAGAGTAGGTGGGAGGTGTGGGTCACCACCTGAGATACTGCCTCTCACATCCAGAGATGCTTGCATCTTTCTAGGGGAATCCATCAGTTTCTGAGATGTGACAAGCTCTGTGAGCAAACTGCAACTGGAAGAAACCTCTGCTCTGTTTGGCTGCCTTGACTTTTTACCACAGATGTAAGGTGAAAATTAATTCCAAGGTGGAGATGATGTCAGACCAGTTCAGTGTCTAACAGTTGTGGATTTGTCTTGACTGTAGAGAGGGGCAGTTTCAACAGCCTTGGACAGCCCTGCAGCACACTTTTGAGCTTTTTTTGGGGTATTTTTTTGCCAGCTTCTGTAGAGTCAGATCTTCAATTTTGTTTTATGTGTACAAGACTTCAACACAACAGGTCTGCAGGCCTGTTTGTGACAGGGTTGTGATGGTTTGAATTCACTATGAATTCACCTCAGACTAGACTCAGCTGGCTGGAAGTTAAGGAATGAAGCTTTATATTCACAGCTTAGCACAATGTACAAGCAGATGTTTACAATATATTACAAATATTTACAGTTCTATACAAGTTAAAGGTAATACAGAAACGCAGTCCCCCTCCCAGAAATCAGAGTCCTCAGGAGGGGCTCCCAACCACCTTTCCACCTCCCTCTCTTACCCAGAATCTGCCTTAGGTGCAAGGTGAGCTGGAAGGATCAGCAAGGGGAGGTTAGAAGCAGAATGATTAGTTGGGTTACACAGATCCAAGCAGAACAGCAGAAGCCCAGGGAGAAAAACAGACACCAACAGACTCTGACAGACAGAACAGTCAGATCTATGTTTGTGTCCTTGCTTTTTATACATCTCAGCAAGCCTATGAGTGAAGCAGACATCACCATTGTTTGCTTTTCACAGCCTATAATCTATTTTTTCTCATTAAAATACTACAATTAGCCTCAAACCAGCACAAAGGTATTTCAGATATTACAACTGATTAGGATATGGTCTACAAGCCTATTTGTGACAGGGTATTTCAGGTACTTTTAGAAGTGTTGGCAAGTAAGCACTCTGTACTCTGAATGTGTTGTTTATAGGACTGTAGGACATCTTGGAATTTTCTGAAAAGATTAGTCTCCTAAAAACTGCCACAGTAACTCCCCTCACTGTGAATTCTGTAACACTGATGACTCCTGTAGATCCAGTGGCTGTTCTCAGGGAAGTTACAAGCAGTTGTACTCCTTAACTTACAAAGAACTCTACACAGTAGTTTAGGCTACATTCACTGCTGCAAAGTGTTCTTTTGGGGGTAGGTTTAGGTGGCTGACCTCAGGAGAACAGTGCACATGAACAGTTTTAGTACTACAGAATAAAACACAGTTCGGGGGGTTGCAGCCTCGTGCTTGTATGTATTTTCCCCATGGTCACAACCAAAATGTGTTCTTGAAATTAGCATATCTAACTTAACACTATTTTATTCTGCAGTTTTACACTTCTTAAATAATCTACCAGTGGCACACTTAGCCCTTGGTCAAGAAAACCCAACAATGTTATATAAGCCTTCTTTTGGAGAGGCTACATGATGGAGTTTAACAGGAAATATTTCACAGCTGTCTTCTGTGCTGCTTATCATGCTCTGAGCAACTGCCTTCACCTCACTCATTTCACCAGCACTTCCTTTTCTGCCTATTTTGAGGTCCTGTTTCTCTACAACGTTATGAAAGAAGTGCAGCTGTAATATTGTGTGTTCAGTTGCACTGACAGGAATAGGTTGTTTTTCAGAAAACCATAATTGGTGTGGAAAGTAGAAAAGACAGTGGAAGTTGTTGTGAAATATGATGTAAACACTGATCATTCTGTTGTGCTTTTAGGTTGAGGGGGGACAATATGTACAGGGTTTGCAACCTAATGATCAATCAGGCTCAATGTGAATGGAGGAAAGGATAAATAATCAAGCAATCCTTGTTTCACACCAGTCTGAGGATTGTTCAGTCTAGAGAAGAGGAGGCTGAGGGGAGACCTCACTGCTCTCTACAACTACCTGAAGGGAGGTTGGAGCAAGGAAGGGGCCAGCCTCTTCTCCTTAGTGTCAAGTGACAGGACCAGAGGAAATGGTTTCAAGCTGCACCAGGGAAGGTTTAGGCTGGATATTAGTAAATATTTCTTCATTGAAATGGTTATCAAACATTGGAATGGGCAGTGGTGGAGTCATCATCCCTGGAAAAGTTCAAGCAGTGTGTACCTGACACATAAGGACACCGTCTAGCCTTGAGCCTTCAGTACTGGGTTGAAGGTTGGACTGGATGATCTTTGAGGTCTCTTCCAAGCAGAAATCCTCTGTGATTTTATATATATATATATATAATATATATATAGAATGGCACAATTTCTAAAGAAGACAGATGCTGATGGATCGAGCAGGTGATGTGATTTTTCCTAAGTACATGAAATCGCTCATTACAAATGATGCCCAAACTTACTCTGCTGTGGGAGGATCCTCTGTGAGATATTCCAGATTAAAACAAACCTATATATTCTAGTAACACAAAGGAAATGTTTTTCCTTGAGACTGGTAGGTGGATAAAATTCTTTGGTTAGGTTTAAAAAGAAACCTCTCTGCGGGCTGTGTGGAGAACTGCCACATGCTTCTCATAGATTCCAAATTTCTGCCATAGCAAGTCCCACTGGTTTCAACCACAGGCTTTATTGTTTTCTGTACTTTCCTTTGTAACCCTCAGCAAATGGAGGCAATGCCAGAAGTCCTGGAAAACAAGAGAGAGAGACTGCAAGCCAGGCCTACACTGCTGCATTCCTCTGCAATGGTAGGCCTGGCTGCGTGGGCTGCGTTTCAGCGCTTCATTGTAAATCAGCGGCACGGAGAGCCAAGTGGCCAACACCATGAAAGCATGCAGAGTGCAAGGCAGTTTGGGGAAGCAAGTGGACTGGTTTTAATTACAAGCTTGAGATCAAAAACTGTTTTCCCACAGGGGGTTTTTTTAGCTTTCTTGAATGCCTGTTCTTACTTGCGTATTTCATTTGTCGAACATGCTGCCTTCATACAGCCATGGGGAAGATGAAGAAGTCCAGATCTGGTTTTGGTTTGCTGTGTTTTGTGCCACGTACTTAGAAATTGGTGGCTTGCTCCATGTGTAGCTGGGTAGTGCAGTTAGGCAAAGGCAGCAGAGAAAACTTCATCAGGACCTCAATAGTTAGGTAATTTCTTACAAAGATGCACCTCTGAGCTGCAGAAACACATTTATAGATGGCCTATGCTGTTAAAACCCCATTAGAACAGGGAAAGGAGGAGGNGTGAGAAAGGGGAGGTGGTGCTGAAAGGGGGAAGATGGAGAGGGAAAGGATACCTAGGGAGGTATTCAAGGCCAGGTTGGATGAGGTCTTGAGTGACCTGTACTAGTAGGAGGTGTCCCTGCCTATGGCAGGGAGTTGGAACTGGATGATCTTTGAGGTCACTTCCAACCTTATTATTCTATGATTCTATGAAATTAAGCTCAGTGTAGTGACGGACAACGTGTAACTTAGCTCCCCTAGTTGATTTCTTGTGTCTTAAATTTGGTGTGGCTTTTAGAGTAGGTTTAAGGAAAAAAAAGTCAATTGTATTTCTGTTTTTAGGCTCCAGCATTATCTCTAACAGAACTGGTGTGCAGCTGCTGCTAGAGCTTCTGTGCTTTGAAACACATCACTGACTGGCTTGCTCTGATCTCTTTGCTTTGACGTGGCCAGAGTGGACATGGCTATTTCAGCCTCTGCCTGACATGAATAATACAGGGTGCACAACTTTGGGGCAAAGTCTGATACTGTTTTTCCTTCATCAACCTAAAACATGGCTCCCAGACAGCAGCACCTCATAGTGGATAATGGGGATGGTCATGCATTTCAGCCCACAGCAACCACATGTGCTCCCTGCCAACATCCAGAATATGACAGTGGCTTACTATTGCAAGTGTTGTCACATCTTTGACATGCAGGTGCTAGGAGCTGTGTGTGCCTTGGTGAAATGCCTGATAGAGAAGAGTTTCCCAGCAAGAAGCCCCCTGGTGATGGTATATCAAAACATCTTGGAGTCAGACAGTATCACTACTTTTTACACAGTGATACTATAAAGCTTAGTTGCCTTCAGTGGAGCAATAATGCTAAACACAAGCTGTAATGAGTATAAAGTATTTTTTTAAGGTTTACAGGTTTTTTAAAGTTTTTACGTTTGTTTCCTGGAGCCAACCTTCTCAGATCATAAAAATGTTAGCAAAACCAAAAATCACATGCTGGTTGCTAATTCACAAGGTGAGATTTAGGCATGTTTATTAGAGTGGCATCATTCCAGCTAGCTGTCACATCCCTGAGTGAGATTTAGGCATGTTTATTAGTGGCATCATTCCAGCTAGCTGTCACATCCCTGAGTGAGATTTAGGCATGTTTATTAGTGTCATCATTCCAGCTAGCTGTCACATCCCTGAGTGTTTTCTTGTGGTCATTGGTTGCCTTTACCAGGTAAGTTGAAAAGGTCACTATCATTACCCTACCAAGAGCAGGGCAACAGCAACAGCTCCTCACAGCTCCAGTGCTACCCATTACAGGGATCCCTCTTCCAAAGGATGTTCAGTGACAAGAACACTCTTGTTAGCTTTACTGCAGAGGGATGCTTCAGGGATGCATTTGCCTTAAAACCAGTGCTCTTGTGAGGAGGAATGGTTCTCAGTTACATGTTGAACACACTGTCTGGGACAAGTCTAGAAGAATTCAGGGGGAAGGAAAGAAAAAAGAAACCCAAGCTGTTGATTACCCTGATGAACTTGCAAAGTTGATGCTTGCTATCACTTGATAATCCAGCACTGTATTTATAGATGAGATAAGTGTGTATTGACTTCAATGTTGTGTTCATCTTTTAGCCTTTAAGTACTGGGTCCCTGAAATGAAAGAGGCAAACGTAGGAAAGCAGATGGTATTTGCTGTTCAAGGACATAGTTTATTGGTTGTGTTGCATAAAATTTTACAGTTTGCCTCAGTGTAAATATGACCTTGAAACAGTTGCTGCCATATTGAGAGAGTGTATTTATTTATTCTATTTCAACCAGTTTCTGAGAGACCAAACTAGTACTGCTTGTACAAACGATGCATACTTAAAATCTAAAAGTCCTTTCCTGTCCCTCAAGCAAGGGCTTGATGATTTTGACTATCCTTATGTAACAGTGGCTGTATGTAGTAAGGAATATTTCTGGCAGATCACCTCTCTCACATAGTCTTCAGGATAAACTACTTCACAGGTAGCTTTCTCCCACTGCATTTCCTGAGCTTTGAGAATTCTGAGGCAGGTTCTGAAAATGGCACATCTTAGGGTGACAACAAGACCTACTGTTTGGTACACTGAAGGAACTGAGTTAAAAACTGTCAAGTCAGTTTGGAAGGTTTATTTATCCCAGTGTCAAAAGAACAGCACTAGTGTTACAGACACCATTGGCAGCCAGCAAGCTTTTCATTGACTGGCCCCTTGAAAAGAAGGTTGCTATCATTTCTGGAGAGCTTTTACTGGGTCTTTTACCTACTACTTGTGAAATGATGCCAAAGTATGTCAAATGCTCAAGATTGGTTTTTTTGTTGAGAACTGGTATTGCACAAGGCATGAAGAATTCAGGGAAAGCAGCATTTGTCAGGCTTGTCTCATAAAATTGTACGTGGAAGTTCCATTCATCCATCCACAACAATGCAGGCTAAATGTCAGCTCTAAAATTGTGTTGGGCCTCTACCAGCAGCATCTGAAATTTTCTCCACAGACTTGGCCAGTGACTTCATTGACCTAAGCTTGGTCTTTTGTTCATATGTGTTCAGCAGAAGTAAATACAGCTCTGTATTTATGAGTCAGGCTATGCTGGGCCATGTAGGGGTTTCCACTTTGTACTGTATTTTTAGTACTAAGTTTTATTGTAAGGAAAATTGTGCCACAAGAGACCCCTTTATTCTCTGCTTCACCTGATCAGTGTGGAAGGATACTGAACTCAAGGCAACAGAAACCTTCACAACTTTTCATTCTTGTCTGGTAAAGAGCTTTATATGCTCTAGAATGTCTACTGTATGCCATGAGGGAGGAAAGTCAAAAATGTGCATGTTGTGCTTGGCAGAAAGCTCCTTGTTTTTGTGGAGGTTTGGTCTACAGATTCATTAGCCCACAGGAAAAGTCGATTTTCTTGTGCAAAAAATTATTCTTCCTTCATATGCTCTGAAGTTATAATNTGCATTTCCTGAGCTTTGAGAATTCTGAGGCAGGTTCTGAAAATGGCACATCTTAGGGTGACAACAAGACCTACTGTTTGGTACACTGAAGGAACTGAGTTAAAAACTGTCAAGTCAGTTTGGAAGGTTTATTTATCCCAGTGTCAAAAGAACAGCACTAGTGTTACAGACACCATTGGCAGCCAGCAAGCTTTTCATTGACTGGCCCCTTGAAAAGAAGGTTGCTATCATTTCTGGAGAGCTTTTACTGGGTCTTTTACCTACTACTTGTGAAATGATGCCAAAGTATGTCAAATGCTCAAGATTGGTTTTTTTGTTGTGGTAGTGGTTTGTTTTTTTCAGCAGATCTGGATTACACATTTTAGGTTAGTATCAGAAATGAAGTGAGAGGAATTGCACTTGTTTTATACTGTAGTACTTAGTCTCTAAAAGAACTGTCATTCTCCTATCCATTTTTTTTTTGTTGTTGTTTCTTACAGCATAGTTTTATGCTAAGAAGTTCATAGTCCTGTTCTACCTGAGTGAATGCAGTATTTATTTCCTTCAGAATGTGAGCATAAACACTATTCTCATAATGTCACTCCTTCCTCCTGCCAAGATGGGTATTGCCATAATAGGATGTGATCTGGCACTTCCCTTCTTTCCATCACAACATATTTGTGTTTTCATACAAGCTCTGCTTCAGGGTCAAGCTCTGCTTCCTTGATGACTGCTCTTCAGCCAAGAAGGACTTGGAAAGATGAGTTCTTTCATGAGTCTGAAAGCAGTTGTGCCAAGACTTAGCTATTAATGAAGGTCTAGAATGAACAGACCCTGTCTGACCTGTTCATTTGGAGTCAGGAAGTAGCTCTCAGGGCAAAATGCTGCCTGCAGAGAGCTGCTGAGAACTGGTATTGCACAAGGCATGAGGAATTCAGGGAAAGCAGCATTTGTCAGGCTTGTCTCATAAAATTGTACGTGGAAGTTCCATTCATCCGTCCACAACAATGCAGGCTAAATGTCAGCTCTAAAATTGTGTTGGGCCTCTACCAGCAGCATCTGAAATTTTCTCCACAGACTTGGCCAGTGACTTTATTGACCTAAGCTTGGTCTTTTGTTCATATGTGTTCAGCAGAAGTAAATACAGCTCTGTATTTATGAGTCAGGCTATGCTGGGCCATGTAGGGGTTTCCACTTTGTACTGTATTTTTAGTACTAAGTTTTATTGTAAGGAAAATTGTGCCACAAGAGACCCCTTTATTCTCTGCTTCACCTGATCAGTGTGGAAGGATACTGAACTCAAGGCAACAGAAACCTTCACAACTTTTCATTCTTGTCTGGTAAAGAGCTTTATATGCTCTAGAATGTCTACTGTATGCCATGAGGGAGGAAAGTCAAAAATGTGCATGTTGTGCTTGGCAGAAAGCTCCTTGTTTTTGTGGAGGTTTGGTCTACAGATTCATTAGCCCACAGGAAAAGTCGATTTTCTTGTGCAAAAAATTATTCTTCCTTCATATGCTCTGAAGTTATAATGTCCCTTTGGGTGGATTTTTTTTTCCCCTGAAAGTGATAAGCTTTGGTAAAGAGAGAGGGAGGGCAGTGAGCTGTAGTGGAAGCAGTCTCTTGGCCAACTGCAGCAGGAGAGTTAACTCATGTGGGTCTGTATTCTGAGACATGCTGGCACTTCTCTCTGCATTCATTCTGCTAGCACATGGGGAAGATGTCTGTGTAAAGGCTAAATGCGCCAGCAGATCGGTTTGAGTCGTGTTCAGAGCTGTGCCCAACTGTTTGTTTCACAATTATGCTGCATGCCATCTATTCCAAAGAGAAATATTTGTTCAAAATTGATTTCCAACAGTTTGACAAGCATCAGACAAACCCAGTAATTAGATCTGTGAAGTGAAATGTCTGATGGCATATTGCCTCCTAACCATATTAGTGAAGTTAGGCTGAGAGCCATTTCGTGTCTGCGGTGTCTTATAATAATGAGGATGAATCAAGCTTTGCTGTTCAGATTTAACAATGCAGACATAATTCTTTCCTCCCCCTCCCAACATACTTATATTGCATAGCCTAATGGCTGTAGACACTCCATGCTGCTGTGAGCTGTACTGCAGACAAAGTCTAAATCAGGAGCTGGATTGTACCTCCCACTGGTGCCCAAGGAAGAGAGTTGGAACTGTCTGAGGCTTTTTGATTGGGTAATTTCTCTTTCTGAAGCCACTTGGCAAATGATCAGGAGATCCATGGCCCTGTTTGCTCAACCTTTCTTTGCACCAGTTTACTTGGTTTGCACCCATTCCCTCATTCCCTTTCCCCCTTCTGCTCTGATCAATGGGTACTCCCACTACATGCTAAGCAGTGCAGCGTTTCTTGATGCCATTTCCAGCAGTAGAACTCTGGCAGAAAGTCAGGACTTGCCTTGCTTTTCTGACAGATGATCTGCACTGGTCTGCAGGATGAAAGGGTTTTGCTACACTTGCCTTTGATACAGCTCAGCACCAAATAGTTGCATCCTTTTTCCAAGGAAATTGTGTTAAATTGGCCTGATTTTTATTTGATCCTGGGTCACAGTGTGTAATTGCTGTGGCATGTTCAGCCTCCTCATTGATGTGCACATGAAGCTCCACTGTCCCATCGACTCAAGAACATTAGAGTTTGAAGCAAAGCATGTGATAGTGCAGGAAAAATGGAAGCGTGTGACTTCATGACAGTACCCAAAGACAGCTAAAATTTGGGCTCCAAGCCATGCCTTATGCTTTACTTCCTGCAAAGCAATTCCATAGGGTCCTTTTTCTAGAGAACTTAACTGCATAGAAAGGAAAGGTAAAATGTTGGGAAGTGATTATCATAGAATGCACCTTAGAGATCTTCTACTCCAACCTCCCTGCTATGGGCAGGGACACCTCACAACGGCACTCAACTACTCAAGGCCTCACCCAGCCTGACCTTGAACACCCCCAGGGAGGAGGCATCCACAACCTCCCTGAGCAAGCTATTCCAGAGTCCCACCACTCCAGTACTGAAGAACTTCTTCCTAAGATCCAGTCTAAACCTACTCTCTCTCAGCTTAAAACCATTCCCTCTTGTACTGTCACTACACATCCTTATGACAAATCCTCTCCTNGCTATGGGCAGGGACACCTCACAACGGCACTCAACTACTCAAGGCCTCACCCAGCCTGACCTTGAACACCCCCAGGGAGGAGGCATCCACAACCTCCCTGAGCAAGCTATTCCAGAGTCCCACCACTCCAGTACTGAAGAACTTCTTCCTAAGATCCAGTCTAAACCTACTCTCCCTCAGCTTAAAACCATTCCCTCTTGTACTGTCACTACACATCCTTATGATAAATCCTCTCCTGCCTTCCCGTAGGCTCCCTTCAGGTATTGGAAGGCAGCTCTAAGGTCCCCCCAGAATCTTCTCTAGGCTGAACGACCCCAGCCCCCTCAGCCTATCCTCATAGCAGAGGTGCTCCAGCCCTAGGATCATCTTTGTGGCTTCTTAGCGCAGGGCTGGAACCCAGACACCCTCAGCTGCAGCTTAGATGTAGTGATGATGGATGTGCACTTCTGTCATTCCCAGTCTTTCAGATGCCCTGCTGTTACCAAGATGTTACTAAAAGCCATATGTTCCAGAATAGTGAGTTTCAGCCTCTTAACTAATGCAAGGCAAACTACTACTAAGCCTTAGTACTACAGTTTACTGCAGGTCTTGAAATCTTTGGTGTTACAAAGCTGAGTAATTTTTTTTTTAGGTGTAACTTTTTGTTATTCAAGTGACTAAAAGCAGGTCAGGCAGTACAAATTTCAGATGTTTGCTCATCAGCATTTCAGTAAACACATAGCTGACTCCTAACTGAGAGGTGTATTGCATTATATTTAACTGTCCAGTTGTCTTCTTACAGAAGAAATAGGACATAAAAAGCCAAAACCAGAACAGTAGAAAAGGACAAATACACTTTTTATTTTATATACTAAAGAGCACTGCTTTATAAATATGCATGACTTAAGCTAAAATGAAAAGTTGATTGAAAAGGTGAAGTGAAAAAATTTTCATACCCTAAGACAAGGCCAGGTAAAAAGTAAACTAGTAATCAGTCACAGCAATCTCTAGGTACAATAAAATATATTAAGTATTCAGTGTTATAAATTTGATTATGTACTTCGAAGTGTTTGCAATGAGTAAATGATACTTAAGGTCTCCTACAAATATTTAAGCTGCTGTCATGTATTATTATAATCAATATTTACAATTTACTTTGGCTGTTGACCTAAGGTCTTGAGAAGCCAAAATAGGAGAGTATGCTTCAGTTTTTATCAGCTTAATTTTCCTCATTTATTTTACAGCATTTGTAGAGAGAGCAGCAATAAAAAATGTGAGAGGAATTGCAAGTATCTGCAAGAAAGCAAGACTGGAAAGGAGTGGGAGAAGATGAAAATCTTGTAATCCTTAGCACATTAAACTTAACACATTGCAGCTGTTAGCTTAACAACTTCAGCTCTCTGCATGGGAGATGGCAGATTTCTGTATGCACAAAGAAGGACTATGCTAGAGCAGATCCACCAAGTGAGCCATGAGAAGGATACCCCCATCAGATTGTATAAAGCACATTTCCATCGTCCTGATGGTAGCTGTGGTTTGAACCACAGGGCTGAGAGGCCCCAGATAATTAGAGGCTTATGTAAAATGTTACTTTGATTCTTAAGAAATGGGATAAACTCCTAAGCAAACATTAAGGCAGAATGGTTTTGAAAATACTTACATGTGGCCTAATCCTTGTTAAAAGCAGCAGGAGTTTGGTTTTAATGTTGTTTCATTGAAAGCACCTTTGGGATTTCTGTTTTGTTTCATTAACAGACTGGTCAGAAATGTTGGTCCATCTTCATTTTGGAAGTCACTGTATACAGGGAACAAAAGGTTTTGCTCACTTTGACCAACATGCACAGGGAAAATTATGCCAGCAGCATCATAGCAGCATAGAGTGAGGGGAAGTGGAAAGGTTGCATTGCCTTCAGGAGGGGTCCTTGGTCATGCCTGTAGCACCAAATCCCTGCTCCGCATCTGGCTCCCATCTGCTTTTGAGCTAATATGAGGATGTGATGTTTTTCCCATGTTCCCACTTTTGCAGCTTTCAATGACTTTACTCACCTTAATATAACACTTTAANTTCCAATTAGCCTCAAACCAGCACAAATAGCCTTCTGGTAATGTCTATGGCAATGAATGCTTATGTATTTTTTAACCTATTTTTACAAGGTTTTTAAAAAAATATAAATGCCTGAAGACCCTGAGCAGCTTTTTCTTGTACAAGTGATATGGTACAGGAAGGGTGCTCTATTGTAATGGAAGAGCTTCATCCTGCAGGGAGAAACAAGAATATCAGTATCACATACACAGCACTTATAATAGGTTATAGAATATATATTTTAAAATGAAAAAACTAAGCACACGTTTACATGCTCCATTAGTTCTGGATACCCTTCAGAGGTTATTAAAGCAGTCTGTCTCTCCAGATGATCACTTGGATTACTCAGCTCAAAGATTAACGGTATCTTTTATATATATTTTAATATTAGAGAAGACTGAAACGTGCAGAAAATCTAGAGGCAACTGAAGTGTGTGCTTTCATTACTGAAATAAAGCATACAGAAAGATTTACATTTTATAGCCTGCTGGGTGTGCACTGGGAGAAGCTACTTTTGTGGCACAAATACTCGCCTTTGTTGCTTCCCAATACCCGTATTCAGTGGCACAAAGCACAACTGTTACCAAAAAATATTAGTATGCAGATGCTCTGGTGTTTTGTTAATGCATTTAATTAAATACAATAGCTCTTTTGTTTGTTCTCCTTTTTCTGTCCTTGAATGGATTTGTATTATGGTATAGAATCTAGGCTTAGAGCTACTGTTTAAAATGTTTTGCAGTTCTAGAACGTGTCACATATGCAGGATCATTGCTTTCTCTTTCGTTCAATTAAGAAAATGATTTGGGAAGTTGAGTAGTTTCTGATAGGTTTGAAAGTACCTTTTCAAGAAACCCCAAATCTCAATATTGCCTGCGGATATTTTTCCTTTCCTCCACTGATGAGGTACTCATTCACAGGTAGCATTGGTTAAATAATTACATTCCTGAGAAATAATTTCAGATGTTTGAATTTTCTTGAAGTTCCCCAATATTTTCTAGGTAGTTTTCACATAAGAAAAAAGAAGTTGCTTAGCAAAATTGCACATTGTGTTTTTATATTAAAAAAAACCCAACAAAACACTGTAGCAGACTGATTACATCAAATTGTACCTGAAGTACTGCTATGTATTTGCAGAAGCCATCATTACTATCTTGTGTCATTAACCATCAAATTATTTCAGTTGTTCTCAGTTCTGAGAAAAGGTTTCTTCAGTGCCCTGTGGGTGGGCAAAATCAAATGAAATGACTGTGTCAAGTCTAAAATTGCTCTGGTGAATCGGCAAAGTACTTGAGCCTTTGAAAACATGACAGTGGTTGCCAGAACCTCTCTCTCTCACGGCAGCAAGGGCCAAACCAATTGGGGATGTAATGAGGCAATTAGAAGACCCTAAAGGTAACATATGACTAACTTATTTCTGAGATTTTGAGCCTCATTAACTCAAAAAATGGTTTTGACACAGAATGATTGTGTGTCTGCCCTGAAGGTTGCTTGTCAAGCAATGACCTACTAACAGCCTTTTGGTGTTCCTTGGAGATAGGACTTGTCAGAGGATGCAGTTTGCTTTGGAACAGTAGGAATAATAGCATAGGCTCTAAAAACCTCCATAAATCTTTCTGTCACTGATAGAAGGAGCTACTACAGTTTAAGGGTTAATTGTGCTGCAGCTGATTCTTTTCACATCTTTTACTGCTGGCATCACAACACAACTGTGGAGAACTCACTGATAGCACAGAGGTCTGTCTTGGCACCTTTCTTGGCTGAAAGATCATCAGCTTCTGATAATTGCTTTTGTCAGTTCTCACAAGTGCTAAACGCAAATCAGACTGTGTTGCTCTAGGCCTTCAGCATCAGTGTGAGAACATGGTATGCCAAGTGCTGGGATCATACATGGAGAAAAGCTGTCATGGGAGGCCAATCAGAAATTGGAATGTGTCTTATTACTAGCATCCTCTGCCTTTTTGAAGTGAGGACAACTTAAAGAAGTGAAAAAACTCTCCCCTCATTACACTGGCTTGATTGCTAGTGAAGTTACACCAAGGGATTCCAAATGGGGACAAAACAAAAAGCTCTGACACTGTGGACAAGGAATGTGGACTTGTGAAGGCACAGGTCTGTAATATGTTTTCTCTATTCCCCCCGTTTTGGAGAAAACCACCACATGTTAAGAGTTTCATCCCGCAAAGGAAAATTTGTGGGAATTCTGATTGTTCACTGAAAGTCTCCTCATCAGCAAGCCTTTCATGTAAATAAAGTTAGTTTCAGCTGTGCTATTTGACCTGTTTACAAATACATTTAATGTAATAATAATAATTTAAAAAATCACCTAGAACTACTGTGAATTTTGTGTGAGAACATCATCCTGGTTTCAGTTCCAAGATAACTTAATGTTCTTACAGGCTGGTAGAGAACATAGTTTCATTCCAACTGCACATATTACAGAGTTGGTATGAAATGAGCATCTCAAGGCAAGGGAAAGAAAGCAGCATTGTTCCAGGGCTGTTTTTCACAGGCCTGTATTCATATCTCATCCTTGTTGTTTGCAGGAGAGGCAGATGTGAATCAGAACAATGGGACCTCCACGAAGAGCCCAGCGGTGACAGACTCCAAAGGCACAGCAGACCCGAAGAATGCCTGGCCCGAGGCCAACCCAGCTGACACGACCGGTCGCCCCCACTTGATCCGCCTCTTTTCCCGAGATGCCCCAGGAAGAGAAGACAACACCTTCAAAGATCGGCCCTCGGAGTCAGACGAGCTACAGACCATCCAAGAGGACAGTGCAGCAGCTTCAGAGAATTCGGATTTGATGGCTTCGCAAAAACGTTCCTCGTTCCGGTACGGATCAAAAATGGCATCCGCGAGCACTACAGACCATGCCAGACACGGATCTCCGCGGCACAGAGACTCGGGGCTACTTGACTCGCTGGGCAGATTCTTTGGAGGTGAAAGACACGTTCCCCGGCGGGGCAAGGTGAGCTCTGAGGAATAGACAACTGCACAGCTACAGCAAAATAAAGTACAATTAAACAGGAAGGGTGGGACTGAGAGGAAGGTGTAACTGCTAGAATGCCAGAGTTGACTTAGCCAGCAAGATGGTACTTGCAAGTGTGTAATTTCATGCTTGGCTTTAAACTGAAAACAACAACAACAAAAATGTGTAGATTTGGGAAACAAGGAGCTAACTGTTCTGGGTAGTAACGAGGAGTATTAGAAATCCAGGTGGCTCTAGAAACATTACTGAGAGTGTTTTGTGACCGTTTTATGTGGTGCATTATATGCATTTGTATGTTGTGCCATTTAGAGAAACTTCAGTCTGCTTTTCTGTGTTGTTCCTAAATATCTGCAAAACCGAGCTGGGTGAGAGCACTGAATGCAGGACGATCTCCAGATAGTTGGGCACTGAGGGACAGACTTGGAAATAGATGGTAGGAAAAACCCTGTGGCCAGATTCTCAGCCTGCTTGTGCAAGAGCATGGTTTAAGGTTGGTTGGTAGCAATGCTGAGGAGATGGCTTGACAGATGCTATCCTGAATCCCAGGTGTATAATGTAGTCCAGCAGCTCTATGCTGGCAAGGAGCAGAGATTTCTATTCCAAGCATTTCACATTAGAAATTGTGTAACAAACCCTTTCTTCATTCTGAATTGGAAAACAAGGTGTTGATGGAAGGAAATAATCCCTTGAATACTCTCCTTCTCCAAGATTAACCCATCCCCTCTCATAACTTAGGTGGCATGTTAGTTCTCTGTTGTTCAGGTGGCAAAGTTTAAGATACTTTGACTGTGCCCTCTGTCACATAAATGAGAAGCGGAGCCTCGTGTTTGTGTGTTCACACACTACAGAAGCATCTGCACAGTAACTACTGCAGGGCTGTAAAAACTTTGTTTTACCCAAGTATATTGTTTGATGTAGTTGCGTGTTGCAAAAAACAATGCTCATAGCTGCTGGCTGGGCCTATGTTTTGCAATACCTTTGACAACCTTTGCTGTCTGTTCTGTAGCTCTAACTGTTGATGCTTGCTGGGATGGGTTAGCACAGGCAGCTTTCCCAAACTGGCTGACTCAAGTGTGTTGCATGATACCTTCTACCCTCTAGTTTGAAACTGACTTGTGATGGTGTAATGGCTGCAGGCTGTCAATGTCCTTCACAGCTCCACGCTTCAAACTGCAATGTATTGTAGCCCTTCCCTGAAGAGCTGTTGTAATGTATAGACCACTGGATCAAAAATACTCTAGAAACTTTAAAACCAGAAGCTTCTCACACTTGGTAGCCAGTACTAAGTGAGCTGTGCATTTCTCACATTTACAGACTGAGGCCTGTAGTGCTCATGACAAAGACTCGGCAATTAAGCAGTTGTGCCTGTAGGTGTGTAATGGTCACGCATGGCAACAAGCAGTCTGTGTGAGAATGAAGAAAACCACTTTTCTTACTGTTCCTCCTACTACCAGAGACTGTTCCCAGCACTCCTGTTTTCTGTAACCTCATTGGCTAGCTCAGCTCTTGTTGTTTCATTCGTATACTGTGTTACTCTATGAAAAGTAGTACATGAAATGCTCTCTGTGTGCACCAAGGAAACAATACCAAAAACTTAGATCCTGCATACAGACTATACAGAGGTATGTATGTTCTCACTTAGCAATACAACCAACCAACTCACTCATTAGCAGTCATGACTGAAAAGATGGCTGCAGGTTGTGCTGATTCTGTATTTCATCCTTTGGTGTGAATATGATCACTTTGATTCCTCAGAGATCTCTATGTGATCAGGTATGAGAGGACAGGACATCATGTCTTAGCTGTGTTGCTGTTCAGGAAAATGCTATTTCAAAGCACTTAAATGTCTACAAAACAGTACAGAACTAAGGGCAATTTTGACATCTTTTACCTAGCAATTTTATAAGTATTTTAAGAGCAACAACATACAATGTAAGGGAGTTCTGACTTGCAGATCTCAGCTGGGAGCACAGGGAAAGCTTGGGTATCTTGGCAAAAGCCAGCCACGTGTGCTAAGGCACCTCTAACACTGCTTCACACAGTGATAATATTGATGCATGAAACCATGTCCCAGGAAGCTCTATCATAGAAGGATTTCAGTGCAGGAAAGTGGCACAGGCAGTTGCTTCAACTATTATTTAATTAGTCTTTGGATCAATGCCTTTTGGTTTCTGGTGTCGAGGAAGGCTTGTGGTGGTGTTTGTTTATAGATGTGTATATAGAGGAAATCTAGGTGTCTGGTAGTCTTATTTGTGCTTAAAACCTAAACAGTTGTCACTTGCTGAATTCTGTAGAGTGTCAGAGTACTGCTAGATGACGAAGGTGTCCATGGATGAGCTGTAATAAAGTCCTTTGGCAGTCTTCCAGACTCCACTAGGTAAACAGCTCCTTGGTAAATAAGATACCATGAAAAGCACCTTAAAGGATCAATTTCCAAGGCTTGAAATGGGAAAGTTTCTAGAGCTGCACTGTTTCTTTGCTTGCACTTGTGTCTGATTTAATTTTTGAAGCACCTCCAAGCAATTTTGCAGCTGCTTTTCTTGCAATCTTCCCTTTTCAGCCAGCCCGTGCCCCAGTGGGAACATGTATCTCAACTACCCACACCAGCGAGCACTGGAATGCAAAGGCAACACTTGCTCTTTGTACAGATGTAGGGCTGACATTCAAGCAAAACACACAAATTCTTTGTGGAGGCATTTTCATCTTGCATCAACAGCTGAAAAGTACATTAATGAATAATATTCACTATTGTGTGCGGAAAGGTGGGGTCAGAACAAAGCGAGGACTGTTCCGTGGCCTCCTTTTCTTGCATGGAGCAGGTTCTCTCTTACCCTGGAATTCTGAAGTTAAATTAAGAGTGTGTGGGAGTCCTGTGGCAGTAAATAAAAATAGAAATACTGGAACCTACAGAAATTCTCCTTCTCCAAGGAGCAGCAAATGATTTTTGCCATTGTTCTCCCAACCCCTACCCCATCAAACCCAGCTTGAATTTTGTATTCCTCAGATTTTCTTTTGAGGTAGAATATTCTAAACAAAACAATTATTGTTCACAGCCTAAATTCAGTTGTATTGAACAATTTTAAAGGGTCTCCAGAAAGAAACTGCAGTGCAGACATTTTTAAAAGCATGCAAGCCATGAGTATAGCTATAAATTATTTCTTTTTGTAATCTTTATAGAATATTTATCTCAGCGTTTGTAAAGTGTAACAGGAAGTTTGTTAAAATGATCAACTCTTTGTTGTGCTTCCCAGATATTAGCCTATAATCAACTTCAGTATGTACTGAGCCCTGTTTCATTTCTTTTATTCAGTTGTTCATGCTTTTGTAATTTTTGGTTTTGTTCTGTTTGTTTTTCTACTAAAGTTTGGATTGTGAACCAAGAACTTTTCTCTGTCCTGGTTTAACATTATGCATTAACATACTAAACTTTAGGCTACATTTGTGATACACCTGCAGCAAAGCAAAATATTGTGGCAGCAAATAATGGGCTGAGGCTGGACTTCATGAAAGATTAAATCATTTTTTTCTTTTACATTTTTGCTTCAGTTTTGTATGCACTCTTGTACAAATGTTCTCCTGTTGCCTGTATGAAGCCTTGCTCCTGTTTTTCTTTCCCAACATATATGTGTCTGGGTGCAAGGAATAGGGAAGGTAGGCATGGAGCCTCCCCTTCCTACAGTCAGACAAGGTGTGAGGAGTACTGGGGCTGAAGGTCTCAAGCTGAGCATAACTGGGGTTTAGGATCAGCATTTCCAAACCCATCCTAAAGTTAGGCAGTTGCTGTCATGGGGATCTACAAAGAGGGTTGCAATAAACACGCACAGGGCAAGAAGTTTAGGAACTATGCTTTGAAATAATTTAAATACTTCAGATTTCTCGTGTGAGCTTTGATGTGTTCCACAGCACCATGAAGACTTTGAAAAACAGTGAAATCAATGCTGGTCTGACTAGTTTGTGTTGTGATTTAAGTAAACACTTACTGTGATTTTCATTTCTGAGTCTCATTTTTCAGGGAGTGGTATTGCTGGTGATGCACTGTTTTGTAAAACCTGCTGTGCAAACAATATGCTTGGAAATTTATGATTTTTTTTTGTTGGTTTTTTTTTTTTTTATATGCCTTATGGTGGTTGTAACAATTTGTTTTCATTTTTTGCTTTATATGTGCTTTACGTATTCATTAAACTCTTTACCTCACAAACCTGGTGTACTAATGATTTAATTTGTTTTAAATACTTTAATCTATTAACAGAAGTTGCAGCAAACGGCTTCATAGTTGGGGATGGGGTTTCAGATCGTGAAAAGCAGCCACGGGTCCTACATCTGTTTGAAACAGTGCATTGGGCAGGAGTGAGCAAATCTTGCCTCTCTCTGGAAGGGACTAGCTTCTAAACAATGGCACCTGAATCTGGCCTCTCACAGCAGGTAGTAATGAACGATGAATGACCTAACAATGAGGTGGTCTGTCAGAGCTGCCAGCCTGGCTGAAGCTCCTTTTGCTTGTGCAGTAGGGCTTGGGGCACTTGCGGCTTCACTCTTAAATCAAGCCAGAAACAGCAGGTGAGTACTGCACAGCACATGCCAAGTGAGAGGCTCAGGAGCCAACGTTACATAAGGACTGATGCTGACATGTTCATTTAACACACATGACCATATACATGCTTAATGAATAATTAACAAATTATTTAATGCACTGGAACTAACTAGCATTTTTGTGGAAATTGCTGCTTGAAGCACTCATTTACTACAAACTAAGATGAATTTGGAAGTCAGAGCAGGTTAAATGCTCTGTAACTGACACTTAGAACAAGCACTAACTTTCGGCAAAGCATTAATGATGCTTTCCACTCAGCCTAATGGCACAGAGGCATGGAAACGGGACAAAGTAGGTGGGCTTCAATGATTTGTATTACAAATTGAAGAGAAAAAGTCACCAGTGGGTGGGAAGGCAAAGCCTCTGTGCTCCACCAGTTTAAACACGGGGTGGGGGGGTTGCCTCTTAAAACTGGAAATGTACTTAGCTATCCATTTGGGCTATAATAGTAATATGATCAACTGAAGTATTTGAGATCAAGATCACTGTTTCTAATGAGCATATAGCAAAAGACTTACCCTTTTCATTAAACTTCCAGCAGTATCTTCTCTTTCAGCCTTTGCTGGACTGTTTCTGTGTTTGCCTGTCACCGGTATAATGATAATAATTATTATCATCTTTATAACAGTAATGACAATAACAACAACAGTAATAAAACATAATGCTTCTCTGTGTAAGAAAGAGGAAGCTAAAAAATAGCTTCAAGAATTCTTTGAGTGTTTGGTGAAGCTCCAGGCTTGCTGATAAACTACGCCTGGGCTTTGGCATAACAATAATGCACAGCCATGGCCACTGGAGAGGCAGCAATGGCAACTTCCAGGTCTTTAGGTGGGAATTGGCCTTGGCTCTCTTTCAACTGCACAGTACTAAAATCTGGTATATTAGGGTGGGTTGTTTTTTGGTTTGTTTAGTTTTTTATCACATATTCTTTGCAAATGAAAAACTGCATTATCCTTGTCACTTTCTACCCTAGAATGCCTTTTATAATGACTTTGCTCTTCAGCTGTTTTGAGATGTTTTGAGATTGGCACACTGCGAATACAACATAGAGGCAAAAGTTGATAGTTTTTTGTCCTGGCCCTGTTTTGTATCTTCACCACTGCACACCATTAGTGACAACTGTTGCCTTTCACTTCATGTACCAAGGCAAAATAGCTCGCTTGGTTCCTGAAATGGCCTCCGGTTCAACATCTTTGGTTACTCATTTTACTCTAAAGTTATTTGTTTGTGTTTCTGAGCTACACAGAAAAAAAAAATATCTTCCACTGCAATTTCCAGATGCTTTTGCTGAACGCCTTACAAAGCAATTAATGTCTATAAAACATACTGAATTACTGCTGCAGACCCAAGATAAGCATTAGCTGTGGCTCACCTTTTCTTTTACAATGAATCTCCTTTTTCATTTTTGATAGTTCATACAATTAACATGCTCTGGAAACTGGACAAGCCTTAGGTTTCAGATGGTTCATCTACCCCATTTTACACAAACTACATTATTGTGAATTTTACCTCTGAGCAATGGTATTTTTTCCTTCCAAGAAATAAGCTATTAACCATGCCATGCCTCATTACTTCATAATACCAGACTCTCCTCTTGGCACGTAGGTTTTGCTGATGTAGGCAACAGTACTTTTAATCACCTGTAGAAGAAAGAGTTTAGCTTGCCCTTTACTTAACTGTTGAAGGCAGAAAAGAGAAATAAAATTGGGCCAGTCCCTTCAAGGATTTGTGGTGGGGGTAAGCATGTGCAACCCGAGGGATGAAATCTGTACTTCAAGAAACGAAGGTTGCAGTAACATTTTTCTCCTCTTCATTGTTGGTCAGCAGCTGTAAAGTGACAGTGCACACCAGGTAGTTACAGGTGTATTTTCTAAATAATTATCATCCTGTTCATTGTATGACCACCCTGACTGTATGAAAATTCCAGGCAACCAGCCTGTTGAAAGCTGTAACACATTTCTGCTTTCTTACTAACAGCCCTACTCACAACATGATGTTCTTTTGCTGTAGCAGCATCAGCAGAAGCATATCCACCACATACATAACGCATCAGTGGAGATTTGTCATTGTGAATACTGATCTGTGATGCCTTCCATAGCTTGGTCACATACAGTCAAATCCTTAAGGCTGGGAAGTTTGTTAGTAGCAGGAACTGCCCTGAGAATACCTACTAGCCAAAATCTGGTTTGTTGGACTGATCATTCTCAGAAAAAAACAAACAACCACCACCTAAAACATTGCAGTGGGTTTCTATGGTGGATCATTTCAACAAGGTATAATCTACATCACTGACACCAACTTGGTAAAACAGCACTGCATATGCACCAGATCAAATATGCACCAGATCCGATATGCATCTAGGTCCAAGCAGATTTAAAGATGTTCTATCATGAAGAACAATTGAATAAAATTATTAATGCTAGGCAGAAAAATGCTTCAGAAAAGCAAAGGTAAAGAAAAGCACTGAGATTTTGCCCCTAACCATTTACTGGGTGTCACAACAATAGAATAAATTGGACATAGAGAAAAACCCCAAAGGTGTGATGGCATCAGTCCCTCACTTGGGACCCATCATAAACCAGAACTACTGACCTGAACAACTGTCCCGATTGTGCTTTATTTTGCCCTGGTAATTTCTCCCTCTCAGTTTCTAATTTGCAAACTCTCATCACTGAGGTATTAGGGAGTAAGAGTGGTATGGAGAAATGTGGTTCTGGATTATGAATTAGCATTTAAACCTCTCTTGATAGTCAGTGTGCTCTATTATTTCTGTCATGCTGTCTTCCTTCTCAACTTAGGTTTCTTACCCTTCAATCATCTCTAGTCTCTCCTCACGTGTTTTTTATTCCCATCTTTCTGCTAAGAATTCTTCCTCTTTCTGTTCATCACCTATTTCTAGACAAAGATTATATTAATGATCTCTGCACAGCACTGGAAGACAGAATCCCCAGACACCGCATCTCTCTTCCTACCAATTCTCCTCCATAACTTTGAGCAAGTAATCCAATTTCTGTCTTAATGTCCACATTAGTAAAAATTAACAGTACCATTACAAGGCTGTGTGTGTCCACATTAGTAAAAATTAACAGTACCATTACAAGGCTGTGTGGTTCATCCTTTATAAAGTGATTAGAAAAGCCTGCTCAATTAGCTAATTAGTTATAATGTCACTGTCAAACCAGCATGTGGGGAAGATGTCAGCACTGCCATCGCTTTTGTAAGGAATCAGTAAGTTGTGAGCAGCCTGGAACCAACACCATCACGGAGAGCAAAGTGAATGAAAAGCAGCACCACCAATATAACACAGCTCTGCTTAGCACTGCATGGCTACAGCAGGTATATTACTGCTAGAATAGGCCTGGGGACAGCCTCACAGCACACACCTGCTCGGTATCACTGCCTCATGAGACGCTGGGTAACAGCACTGGAAGGCTGTGGTGCACTCTCAGCTACACCCAGGAATACAAAGCACCATGTACAAAGCACTCCTGAATCCCAAGATGAAGGTATGCAGGTGCTCATCAGATTTCTCATGATTGCTCAAGTCAAAGCTGCATATACTTTGGGACATGTTTTAACAGCCATGGTGGTCTTAGGTGGCTGGTTGGACTCAGGGATCTTAGAGGTCTTTCCCAACTGAAGCCATTCTACAATTCTGTGATTCTTTTGTTTTAAAAACTAGTGAAAATATTCACTGAAGGCTGCTTCTCAGTTCCTGTCTGGAACACTTTTTACAATGGTACTAACTACAGCAAATTCAAAGCTGGTCAGGGATTTCATTATACATGAGTCTGGATTGAGTCTATTTCAAATGCTACTCAAAATGAGCTTAATGAGTGGCTTATAAATTGGCTGTTCCTCATCCATCTTGCTCTGCCCACAAACCAGCACAAACAGTATTCATCACTCAATGCTTAAAGGCTAATTTCAGTCTACCAGTATGGCTGCAGATTTCTTCGGGTTATGGCTTACATCCTTCAAGGTTGTGGAACAGTTTAGTTTTCTAGGGCAAGCTAAAGGCACTTTCTTATCTCTATGAATTTGAAAATGGAGATTTTGTGTGATTTCTTTTAAATTTCTGCACAGAACTCATTAGGTATCTTGTAAAGACAATCCACTGGAAGCCATGAAACCCACTGCCCCCACAATACTTACTTGTTTTGACTCTATTTTCAGTCATCTATTTCCATATTTCAGACCTCTCTGGATTTTGTCATTACACAAACAAACTGTGATGTTCCTTAGATTTTTCTATTTCACATCCTAAAGTAGGCAACAAAACCACTTAATGAAGAAACTGAAGGGGCTTGGATAAATTCAGCACTCCAAAAATATCCTAATATTACTGTTGTCACTAATGCATGTCACTTACTGATTGGGAATTAGAGCTTTAAGTGTATATTTACATGTAAATGTAATCTTCATTTATAAGCAATCATCCAGTGAGGGATGACAGCTCTCAGTAAGAGCTTAGAGTGTGCATTTAAAAGTCACCCTTAAGAAGTACAAATTGCAAGATCTGACACATCATATCTTTTGCCAGGCAAAGTCAGGTATGTATTTCATGGGATCTCATCATTAACAGATGTCTGCTACTGCTTAACCACAGTCTTTATACTTAGGCATCAAATCTGTAAACTAAGCCAAGTAGGGCACATAGAACACAACTGCAACTTTGTTTATATGAAAATGAATCCCCCAAATTCTATCACATCACAGGGTAAAGACAAGGGGTAATGGGCACAAGTTGCTGCTGGGGAGATTCAGACTGGATGCCAGAAATAAATTCACCATTTGAACTCTTAGACATCGGAATGAACTGCCACGGGAGGTGGGGGATTCCCCTGCATCAGACAGTTTCAAGGCCCAGCTTGACAGGGTCCTAGGCCATCTCAGTTAAGTTATATTCTTACCCTGAAAGGTCAGACTAGATGACCCCTGAGGTCCCTTCCAACCTGGTCTTCTATGAAACTCAAGTCAGAGGCATGTATGATCAGAAACCTGAACATCATACCCAGTGTCTAAATGTACAAACAGGGCCTGTCTTCTCTCTCTCCTGCAGTTACAGCACAGGCAGTAACACCTCTTAATCCTTGTTAAGTATCACAGAATAGTACCAAAAGACTTGGCTAGGCCTGCAGTCTGCTATCTCTCAGGTATCTTCACCTCAAATGCAAATGTAATAGCCTTGCACAAAGCCCCAAACAGAGCAGATACCAAATGAGATATGGATTCTTGTTACTGTGTTAGAGTAACAAGAATGTCAAATGGCATTTGGCTTTTTTTTCCCCAAATGATTAATTTTTTTCCAAATTATTAATACAGGTTGCACCAGTAAAGCACATGGCTAAGACAGGGAGTGCAACACCAATCTATAGCTACCATTAAGACTTCACATACCTGTACGTTTTCTTTGCACTCACTCCCTTTTCTTCTTTTGTCTTCATGCCCAAGTAGATAAGGTAGGTGGCAGAGTGAAGTACTGCAACTTTCCTGTACATCACCAGAAAGAGCTGCAAAGGATTCCAACACTGAGTAACTCCCAATTACACACTGTAGGCATTTTAGAGGCATTTTAAAGTGTTATTTACATTACTAATCCTGAAAGCTGTCACAGTGCAGTTGCAAACTCCCAGACACTGCTTAAGCTTCCCATAGTGGCAAACATTTTCTAACAATGAAGATTATTCAGATTAAGGCTTCTTTCCCCTTTGGCTTTTTTGAGGCTGAGCTGACTTAGTAGGAATCCTTTATCAAGGTCAAATATGAAGTTGTGAACAGAAAGAGCTAAGTGTTCTCTGAAAGAAAGACTACTGATGACTGCAAACTATTGAATCATAGAATGGTCAGGGCTGGAAGGGTTCTCAAGGATCATCCAGTTCCAACCTCCCTGCCATGGGCAGGGACACCTCATGCTAGATCAAGTTGCTCAGAGCCCCATCCAGCCTGGCCTGAAAGACCTCCAGGGATAGGGCTGCCACCCCCTGTTCCAGTGTCTCACCACCTTCATGGTGAAGAACTTTTTCCTAACATCCAATCTGCATCTACCCACTTCTAGTTTTGCTCCATTCCCCCTAATCCTATCACTACCTAACATCCAAAAAAGTCCCTCACCAGCTCTCCTGTAGGTCCTCCTTCAGATACTGGAAAGCCACAACTGAGTTACCCTGGACTTAGTATTTTAAAGTTTATTTTAAGGGCACAAAGAGAGACACCCCTGTTTTAAGCACCACAGGGCTCTGAAATCAGCATTATACTTTGCAAGTGCATTTCATATCACACACTATGGAAGCCAAGGTTGCTTTTTATTGGCAATGCTCTTATGACTGAAATTCATGACAACACTGCAAGAGGTATGGGGAGAGCTCACTGCAGCTGCTGCTGGGTACTAACATAAAGAAGTAAATAGATAGCAGTTACTGCTCTTCTGAGGGAAATCATTTTCCAAAATCATGAACATGAGCAACTTCAGAACAACACAGATGGATTTTGCTGCCTGCCTCTGGGAGTCCAAAAACCTAAGAGAACAAACTAGAGGTGAAAGAGTCATTTCTACTAAAAAAAAAAAAAAATGTAGTGGAACATGCAGTCACCTGTCACAAATGGAGAATACCATCAAAGATTCTGACCACAGATGGTTAATACACAAAACACACTGTATTAACTCACACAAAACCATCATTAAAAATGGCTTTAGACTCTACTAAATGGCTACTACCTCACACACTTTAAAAGGGGACCCAGTCAAAGACTCTGTTGACATCTGGCACTACAGATAGAAGAAATTTTGTATCTACTGCATGACAACCTTTTCGCTAAGCCAAATTATTAGCATCTAATAATTAATCAGAATGCTAAAACCAGGAAACTCAATCCCAGCTAAGTTGTAAAAACTTATTCTTCCAGCTTTTCTCTGTGCCTGCAGAGTTGCAGGGTGCATGCCATCAAATCTGACTTTTAAGCCTTCCACTTCACATCCTGTGGTAGCTTTGCAGTTCCTGCTGCTAAAGATGGACATTTATATCTGCAGCATCACAGTACCTACCATGCTATTTAACCTGCAGAGAAGGCAGTCAGCTGGTTTCAGAGCAGAGGCAATGCTTCATTTGCATGCAGATTAAAAAGCCAAACCTATGTCTGAAATAATTTGTTCTAAACACAGGCAAGTATCTTACTGGTTCTCTCCTCCCTTATCACAGCAGCAGAGCATATTTTGGCAACACTGGAACAAGTGACAAAGTAGGACCTGCTGATACTAAGGAAATTTTTCACAGACTCAGTAAAATTCAGAAATTCCTGCTATTTAAACAACAAATTTCTGCATATCATCAGCATGGAGGGGGGAAAAAAAAGACACTGAACTTCTCTGCATTCCTTTTTCCAAAGGAAATTAATCTTACCAACAACATACCTGAATTTTACTTCTCCTTGGAATTACAGCACTTACAAGGCCACTCATGAAGACAGATAATTCTGACTCATTTCGAACGATCCAACAAAATATAAACCCATTGCATTTACATAAGATCACAAGATCTGACTCCTCTCACTTGAAAATAAAGCTTCCACACAGCAGCTTTGAAAAGTAACACTGGATGGTTTCATGGGGCCCTTTACTCAGGAGTCTTAGATAATCAAAATCTCTGCACAGCCTTTTTCAGCAGTAATAGCTTGAGGCAGCCAGGGACATTCCAAAAGCTACTGATGTCATCAGATTTCACTTCAAGTGCAAAAAGACTCTTCAAAGCTTTCAAAGTCTGTGCTATAGATGTTAACTTGGTGGTTTAAAAAAAAAAAATCAATCCATTCATAACTCACAAGTCCTGGTCCAAGGAGTCCAGGCTTTTTTGTCCCTGGCAAGCTGTCCAGTATTTTCCTCTATGTGATGAAAGCAAAGTATTTTTGCAGCAACTAGGCACAGTGTTCCACAGTGAAATGTTCATTCAGCTCCTGCTACTAAAGGAAGTGCCTATGAGAGCGACTGTCTCACTGTGAGTTTCCATTCCCTCTTTAGAGGTCAATGAACATTTTTAGTAACCACATGATGCTCATAACATCACTGTATTCAGGGAATTCATTACCCCAAGAGCACCACTGTGGCACTGCTATTCTCTCCCCTCCCTTCTCTACTGCATTACGCATGAAGCCTTCTGCATCCTCATTGGCAATGACAGGCAGAGGACTGTAATTTGGTCAGTCACATGTAAGAGGGTTTATTTTAAAACTCTGTCACACTGCGTGCAGAGACCAGTGACCACACCAAATTTTGGACACTTTTCACTGCAGATGCATGGTGCTGTAAGCACCAGTGATTGCTCTTCAGAAGGTGCTACTTTTGTAATTTATTTCATCCTTGCTTACTGGAATTCTTCCTGCATTGCTCAGGATGCCCTACTGAAAAGAGAAAATACTGTCAGTCTCATTTGATTCTCTCACTCTAAAAAAAAAACAGCAACCACCACCAACAAATCAAACAAACAAACCACCCCATGTTGTCTTGCAGCTCATTAGTGTGCTGTGGTCTCTGAGAACTAAAAAATGATACATAATCCATCTCTGCTTTTGCACAGAGCATGACCCAACATAATTTAAAGGTTTTCTCCACTTCAGGTTTCATTTCTAAAATCACATTCTACCACTCTGCTTATGGAAGAGGGAAAATTACAAGGTCTCTTGTTCTCAGAACTTTCCAGTAACGAGTTTAATTCCACACTGGGCTATGAGAGTGAAAACATNTCTGCACAACATACCCATCCTCTCTATGTGCTATTGTACAAAAAATTGTTCCTTCACAGCAACAACAACTTCAGTTTGCAGTCTCTGGAGATTCCCAAGGCACTTTTCTTCTCACTCACAAGGAAAGTGACTCCTCCCTTCACACAGTCACCAAGTGTCTTTCCCTCCTAGCTGACCTGGCAATATGCCTATTCTGCTTTTCAGGATTTTCATGCAGCCAGGGCCAGCCACCACGTAGGGTCCATCCCCCCGAGATCGCAGCACGGCCGGCCTGTTGATGACAACCCTGTAGTCCACTTCTTCAAGAACATTGTAAGTCTCCCTCCTTCTTGTCATGCACTAAAATGAAGCATTTCCTTTAGGATCCATCAGTAACCAAACATTCCCAACTATTAGCCATTATTCTGAGCCTCATGAATTGCATTATGCCTGTGAACTCATCATGCCATTCACACACAAAAAAATAATTTTTGCTGGGAAACAACAAAAATGTTGCAATGCTACCAAAAAAAAAAAAAGTGGGTGATTGCTCCCATTAGCACAGTCAAATCTCAACAGCAACCATTACAATTATACAGCTTCACCATTTACAGGTTTTGTCCTTGTGCCTTTAGCACTGGTTGTATTAAGGAACAGTTTCTGTTTAAAAATAGACAAAAATCTGACATGTTCTAGGCAAAGCCTAAGAGAGCAGAGGAGCTTCACAGTGCAATTACTTAGGTACTGCTTAATCTTACTAACAGATAGTATACAAAAGGACTGATGACTGCCCACATTGATTTTTGCCTTGGATTTACAATTCTTTTGTGTTGGTTTTTAGGTGTCACCCCGTACACCTCCCCCAATGCAAGCAAAGGTAAGCACTTTTCAGGGGCTCAAGCAACGTTCAAGATCTTTTGCAAGCTAATTTATACTGATTCAGCCACCAGCCTGATTCATTTTCTTTAACCAAGTAAAAATCTGGAATTATCATTGGGAATATTTAAAGCAATAGGTTGTTCAGCTTGGAGAAAAGAAGGCTCTGGGGAGACCTAATAGCCGCCTTCCAGTACCTGAAGGGGGCCTGCAAGAAGGATGGGGAGAGACTGTTTACAAAGGCCTGTAGTAACAGGACAAGGGGCAATGGCTTCAAACTAGAGAAGAGCAGATTTAGATTGGCTGCTAGGAACAAGTTCTTTACTATGAGGGTGGTGGAACACTGGAACAGGTTGTTCAAGGAGGTGGTTGGGGCCACATCCCTGAGGATATTCAAGGTGAGGCTCGACAGGGCTCTGAGCAACCTGATCTAGTGGAGGATGTCCTCGCTGATTGCAGGGGAGGTTGGACTGGTGACCTTTGGAGGTCACTTCCAGCCTGGACCACTCTATGATTCTATGACAAGACAGAAAAGCCATAGTTCTCTTCCTCATGTGCTTCCTGACTTCCTGCATGACAAATGAAAGGCATTTGCAGTGTTTTTTACATTCAATCTATGTTATGGTTGCTTTATGTAATAAGCTAATTATAGAATCATAGAATCATTTAGGTTGGAAAAGACATTAAAGATAAAGAGGCAATGCTTTCCTACAGGCCTCACCCACCAGGAACTGTCCTTACATTAACTGAGTTCAGCTGGCTTCTGAAGTACAAAATACTGTCAAGCCAAGGCTATCAAAGTCAGTTCTTGTAATGATCATAAAGAATCTTTTGCCTTTTGTGTTTCATGGAATCACCATGAGGTTTTCAACTTCTGCCTCATTATCTGGCCAGTATTTCATTATTTTTAATGTATTCCCATCTTCTGTGTGTGGTATGCCCAAATGTCATGTTCCATAGTGATCATCATGTCATTGTTTCTATTTCTTGCATGTACAGGGAAGAGGATTATCCCTCACCAGATTTAGCTGGGTAGGTGATGAACATGCTTTCAGTAACAGCCTTTTTATTTACCAGGCCAAAGCATATCTTGCTCCATTGCCTCAAGCTGCTGCAGCAACGTGATAATTTTGTTTTGTCTCAACTTTGCTATTTTGCTTTTCCTGTTCCACTTTCCTCCCTCCTCCCACAGCATTTTAAGATGGCAATTCTGTTGCTTGCTCTTATCCAGCAACTTGACAGCCTTGCAGCGATAATTTCTTCTGCTTTAGCACAAAGGGAGCAAAATCCACTGCATGGCAAAGCTCTCTTCCCTTAAAGGCTCCTGGAAGACTCATCTGCTGCATTTTCCTTTTCCTGGGAAGGACAAATTTGGGAGGGATGGCTGGGAGGAGATGGATATTTATGTCACAGTTCCAATTGCTCTTATGCAGTGAAGTCTGCCCCTAACACTGTCCCTAATTCAGTATTTTATCCCACTCCTTCCAGTAAGAAGTGATCTGCCTAAACCAGTTACTAGACAAAGTTCTTCCCACAGTTATCCCACAACTAATTAAATTCTACTTCTCCACCACAGGTTTGACTTTATATGAGATGGACATACAAACTACCTGCATTTTATAAGACAAACTATCAAAGCCTTCAAGCTTTTAAGAATTTCTTTCACTGTCAGAAGAACATAAATGGACATGTTTTGACATCTTAGAACCTGTGAAATTGAAATGTTTTCATTTTTTTCATGCAGGTTAAAATTTCTGGGCATCCAGTTTTTTATTATTTTGTCTTTTACAGACTGATGCTTCCCTCAGGTTTCACATACTCAGATAATTTTCTAACATAATACACAAGGCTGAAGGAAAATGTAAAGGATTATTTTATTCCAATACCTCTAAATGTTTCAGTGATTGCAATGTGCATATGATAATCTGAATGGGATAATTAGCAATATATATGAAAATCTTTCTTTGCAGGGTGGTGAAGCACACAAGCCAGGATACGGAAGCGGAAAATTCTATGAGCATAAATCTGCTCACAAGGGACATAAGGGATCCTATCATGAGGGCCAGGGCACTCTTTCCAGAATCTTTAAACTGGTAAAGTACAATTGAACTTACCCTAAGTACAAAAAAAAAAAAAAGAGTCCAGGAAAATGAGAAGCCAAACCTCTCCAGAACCTGCCATGTTTAAAAAGCTAACTTTTCCTTAAAGCCACTGAAGGAACTAGAATTGCACGGATAAAACAGAAGGTTGTCTCATGGCCTAGTGAGTACTCACATGATAGGAAACAGAGGTAAAAATACACACTCAGTTGCCATCAGGAAAGCAGGTAAGTCCTCCAAGCCCTACAAAGGCCCATACCAGGATCTGTGTTGTTACTGATCTCTCAAAAGACCTGGAAGACAGAAGAGGAATGAGGTGATGCAGCTTCCTGCTGCTGACAAAGTATTTAGAATACTGAAAATGAAAACAGACTGATAAGCTGAAAAATGGTACAGGGCAGTGTTGGACACATTTGGTTGAGATGCAGCAATTTGAACAGTGTCTGCTTGTTCCCACCCCAGGTGGGAGAACTGCCATAATGCATTGGTACAGTGAGTTGTGACACCACAGAGGCAACATAGAAAACTGTGCTGTATGAAAAATAAACAACCAATAAATGAGAACAGAACAGGAAAAGTGTCAGTCACAAGGACTTTTCACATTCTGCATGAGGAAGAAGAAATGTGAAAAGCACATCCACTGGTAGCTACTTTAACTGAGGCATTCACTCATAACAAATCACCTACTATAGTATTTACACATGAAGACTACAATCAGCAGTAAACTTAAGATCCAGACAGAAGGTTTGAGACCTAATTAGCAGAGCTGATAATCTCAGACTCTTTCTATGCTGCAACAGAGCCATAACAGCACCTTCACCTGCACTGTTTAGGGTAGATCAGATTTTCAGGCATATGCATCACCAAGCAACAGCTTGAAAACTTCAAGGAGGTAGTAAGGATTCTTATGTTGCAATTTAAGAGAAGGAACGAGCTCTTTAGAGGCCCAGGTAAAAATCCAACATTTACTTTTCAAGTCTAATTTTCACACTCCTGTAGTTTAGTGAGGGTCAGAATCACAGAAATACTCAGGTTGGAAAAGACCCTCAGGATCACCAAGTCCAACCAATAACCCTACAAGGTTCACCCTAAACCATATCCCCAAGCACCACATCCAAATGACTTTTAAACACATCCAGGATTGCTGACTCAACCGCCCCCCTGGGCAGCCCATTCCAATGCTTGACCACTTCTTCTGTGAATTTTTTTTTCCTAGACAGAGACACACCAACAATATCATATCATGGCTGTAGGCTTACATTTGTACAACAACTGCGGAACATCTCAACATATTGGATAATTATCTCACCCCAAATTTAACTTTTCTGTTTTTTAATTATTTAAAAAAAAAAAAAAGGTAATCATTACAACTATTTCAGCCTGGATTCATATAGAACTGATGATACACATGTACCAGTTCTACTTTTCAGATAGCTTTTTCTGAGCCATTATTAACTTCTGGAACTCATATCAGAGTTTTGTGCAGGCTCATCTGGTTATAGCATGAGCCACTAACAACTATTTCTTCATATAGTTTATTAAGATCAAAGTCAATTTAAGAAAAAAAAAGGCAATTACCTAATGGATTATACATAGAATCTTCCTTAGTTCCTTAGTAGAACTACATTTTCCTTAGTTCCTTAGTAGAACTAAGGACAGAGCACTGAAAAGTGAAGATTACAAAGAAAGCAAAATCCCAAAATACAGATATGCTTGATTTTTTAGGTAAACAGTTGAAGCACCACCTGATTACAGCAACAGTTACTCACACTTGTAGTCACAAGTGTATCACTCAAGATTTGCCAGTAAGCTGCTGAAGCCTGAGGAAAATACACCCAGTTAGCTTAAATTCCCAAAACAATGTAGTTTCAACTTGGATCACCTTTGTTATAAAACTGCTGTGGTGCTTTTCTCAGTTGCAGATTTATAAAGGTGTTTTTTTTCCCCTTGTTTGATGTTTTCTTATTATCATAAAAAATAGGCCACATTTTATCACTTTATATTTTCTGGTTTTTTTCCACATCTGCACCTTAGACATACAGACTCACATTGATATAATCACACTATTAATTTTCCCTCATATATATTACAAAATAAAATTATTACATCTCAATTCTTTCAGATATGAGACTATTACAAGTTCTATGTAAGGTCTGGAAGCCTTAATTGTGATGATTTTTTTGTTTGAGGTACACACGGTTCAGGGGTAGCCACAAAAATGAACATTTCCAAGATATCCAAGCAAATAAACTGCTTTCACTAGGAAGGCCTGAATAAGAATGTGCACCTACAAATAATTTATGTGTGTAGCCCTGTATGAGTGATTTAATGTGTGTAAATTAATCCTATGTGAAAAGACATGAAAAGCAATCATCTCTTTGAAGTGAAAATTCCACTAATAATTAGCCATATACCAGCAGCCACTGCAAGCCACTGTCTAGATTTATAGGAATAATAATTAAATAAGCAACCATACTACAAATGGCTGGTTTAAAGTGTATAGCCTTAAATATACAGTACCTTTTAATTAACTCTGTTCTTCCCTCCACAGGGAAGCTCTGGATCCCGACCTGGATCCCGGTCTGGTTCGCCAATTGCTAGGCGCTGAAGCTCTAAGAGGCAACCCAAGGACCATGCACTCTGCTTCATAATGTAACTGCCTTAAAATTAATAACAACTGCAACAATTACCTAGATAGATGCAATCCATGACTTAATGCCAGTTAGGTTCTGCATGCAGTAGATTATACAAACTTCTATTGGCAATCCCTGACCAACAGTTGAATGAAAGGAACACAGAGTAGCTTTACTAGATGTTTTCCTTCTTTTATGTGAAGTAACAAGATCTCTGACTTTACTCATTCTTCTTCAGGATTTCCTAACTGTATGCTGGACTTTCTCTTATTATTTCTCCCAAGCACCTAATCTGAGCTCAAGCCTTCTGGTTTCATTTTAGTGAATATCAGAATGACAAATAAAAAGCTAATACCTTGGATACCGAGCACTGCTGTTAATGAATTTCTGAGACACTGTTGTTAAAAGAAGCAAACAACAAACCACCATGTGCAGAAGTTGTGAGGACTGTTTATCCAAATTTTTTTTTTTTGTTGTTTTAATCTTCCTTCTCTCACTCACAGAATAATTTATTTTCATAACAGGATTAGGCAGTCACAGAAAGGTTTACCAAACATTGGGAGTTCAAGGCATGTGAAGTGTGGGAGGGGGCAGATGTTGTAGAATCAATACGATGCGGAGCAATAGCAACGAGGAAATTCCTTTCCCTACCATGAATTGCTCATTGCATCCAAACCATTAGAATTCAGAGTAGATGAGGGAGAGAAAGAGGATTTCAAATTTGAGTTAGACTAATGTTAAGAAACAAGGGATATTCCCAGAGAAGAGACATCTACAAGTGCACGAGTGACCACTGATCGTCACTAGCGCTTCACGCAAACTCCGCCGCAACAGCATTAAGTTTGCAGTACAATAAGTAAGTAAATACATAAACAAGTAAGTCTAATTTCTGAAAGAGAGCCCTTCAGTACTGGTATCTCAGATAGTCCTGCACATCTCACGTCAGAATTTCAGCGTTGCAGCAGTGTCACATTTGATCAGCTGGCTCTTTTTTTAACCTTAGTAACATCTGGATGCCTACTAAGGGGCAGTGCACCAAAGCAAACTCATAGTAAACTACTGTGAACGTTTAACTGTTGTACTGTAGTTGCCTTATAGAAATAAATTATAGCTGAGTTAGATTTAGATATTAATTGTTCACAAATTACTAAAATGGATGTGTGGCAATGGCATTTCCAACCACACTGAGGGAAATAAAAGGCTCTTCTGAATTGCACTGTTTTATTACTTACACTTACCACTTCTTCAAGATGTTATCTAAATGTCTGTTAATTATTCTTTTTAGTTTTAGCCTATGCATTGCAGACTACAGTTAATGCTTCCCAGGCTGGAACTGCATTCCTAATAAGTGCCCAGTAAAAGTTACCTATAAATATGTAGGTTACTTGCATTTCACATTTAGATTCATTGTAGGTTTAAAATCAGTGTCCATTAATAAGAAACAATGAAAAGATGAGAGGATAGAAAATACATAGAGACTGAAGAACACAAACCCACCAAAATGATTATGCATACATACACATACTACAACTTCTATTAGCTACACTGGTTGCTATGTGTATTTTTCTATTGTAGTCTCATTCAGATGTATACTCTGCAACATAATAGTTGATTTAATTTGAATATGTATTGTTCTTATAGGAACACAGCTTTTACAAATATACATTATTGAAATAAAGTAATCAACTTGAAATGAAACCTGGGAACAGCTTTGTCTTTTACAAGAGAGAAGATCATATATATAAACACATACGTAATGTTCTGTGGGGTTTTTCCCCCACAATTCATAATCTTCATAATACTAGAAAAAATATACTTTGGGACCCAGCCTGCACAAAAGGTTCTAGTGACACTGCTGGTGATTTAGCATGGCCCACAAGGGTGACAATGCAATGCAGGATTTTTGGCAGGCGAATATCTTTGTGGACTAGCAGCTGAAGGCCAGGGGGATATTGCAAAGCATGAAGTGCCTGTGTGCAGGCAATGATATCCTGCACTTCATAAGCAACCACACCATGAATTATTTTCTTTGAATATGGCATGTGAAAATCAAGTTGTTTTTTAAAGCAGCCTTAAAATAGGGGAAAGAATATTTAAAGTAAAAACACAAGAACTACATCTTTCAAAATAATCAACCATAATAGAATGGTTTCGGTTGGAAAGAACCTCAAAGGTCATTCAGTTCTAGCCCCCCCACCATAGGCAGGGACACCTCCCATTAGAACAGGTCACTCAAGGCCTCATGCAACCTGGCCTTGAACACCTCCAGGGAAGGAGCAGCCACAACCTCCCTGGGCAACCTGTGCCAGTGTCTCACCACCCTCACTGCAAACAACTTCCCCTAACATCTAGTTTCAATCTCCCCTCTGTCAGTTTAAACCCTTTACTCCTCATCCTGTCATTGCAAGACCTTGTAACTAGTCCCTCCCCAGCCCTTCCTGTAGCCCTCTTCAGATACCGGAAGGCCTGTAGAACTACAGGACTTATCCAAGGCTTCTTCCTTGCCTTTATCAACTCTGCTTTCCCCTCAGTCATCCTTTGCATAGGCTGGAAGTAGCTCTTTTTGATTTACTTCCTGTAGAAGAAAAGGTACAGTATGTTAAAGCATCATCTTACCAACACAAGTCTCTCAAAAACAATTAAAACATAGGCTGAAATGAATTCTTTTGATTTAATTACTTATCAGAAATTTTGCTGAAAACCAGGAGTTTAAGTGGTTACTTGTGAGCAAAGGATTTTTCCTGAAAGGAAACTGCACAACGATTACTAGGAGTGTGTCATTTCTTGTACTGAAGGAAAGGGCACAAGCCATAAGACATACTCAAGCTGACACAAACCAAAGCCTGAGGCTAGTTTGAGCCTAGAACTGCGTCAAACCAGAAAGAACTGAGGCATTCCTAAGCACTGGTCACTTACCCACCAGGCCATGTGGCTCTTTGCACAGGCCTTAGATTCACAGAATGGTTCAGGTTAGAAGGGACCTTAAAAATTACCTAGTTCCAAGCCCCCTGCCATAGGCAGGGATCTTCAACCAGACCACGTTGCTCAAGGCCTCATCCAACCTGGCCTTGAACACCTTCAGGAAGAGGACGTTCATGACCTCCCTGGGCAACCTGTTCCAGTGTCCTACCATCCTCACTGTAAAGAATTTCTTCCTAGCATGTAGTCTAAAATTACCCTCTTCAAGCTTAAAGCCATTGCCTCTTCTCCTTGTAAAAAGTCCCTTCCTGGATTTCTTGCAGGTCTTTCAGGTACTGGGAGGCTGTTCTAAGGTCTCTGCAGAGCCTTCTTTTCTCCAGGCTGGAGAGCTGCAATTCCCTCAGCCTGTCATCATAGGGGAGGTGCTCCAGCCCTCTGATCATCTTCATAGCCCTCCTCTGGACCCATTCCAGCAGTTCCATGTCCCTCTTATTGTAGGGGCATCAGAACTGGACACCATATTCCAGGTGAGGTCTCACAAGAGCAGCGCAGAGAGGGAGAATCACTTCCCTCACCCTGCTGGTCACACTTCTTTTGATACAGTCCAGGACAATGCATCTGCTTCAACATTGCTTTTGGAAATATCAATGTACTGGTTGCAGTGTCTGTATTTGTGCTGACCAGCAACAGCTACACTGATTTGAAAACCTCCAGCTTGATCCTACCAGGGAAGCTGGGCTATGAAAACCTCTCTGTTAATATACTCAACAGTGAAATTCTTGAAGTTTATGGGAGACAACGATGCAGGGAAGCAAATCAAGTTATCATGCTGGAAAATAATTTCTTTAAAAACTCTGTTTACTGTATCTGACAGGACTTCAGGTGCTGGAGGAGTAGCAAACCAAATTTAGGAATAAATGTCAGCTGCTTTCTGAACACTTTCAAGATATCCAGTACACACTTATTACCTCCAATCATGATCATAACACTTTGAAAAACGAGTTGTTAAAAATGGCACCTTTTTACTCATGAGATCTGCTGTTTGCACTTGCTCACAGGTATCAACCACTAGTTTTTGCTTGCTGGCAGAGCAACCACACCTAGAGCAGACTGAATGCTCCCCAGCCTTCAGGAATCACATTTCCATCATGAAGGATAAACTTGCATCAGTGTAAATCTTCTGTCAAACTGGATTTGGAAAACTAGAAAGTGTCATCTTCTATGCAGCAAATCAACATCTTTCACACAGTATTCTCTGAAAGAACAGGGGAAAGGTTTTATGCCTGGTACACAGAACACAACACACTGTACTCTGTTGTTACATGTAAGCAGAGTGCAATGCCATGAGAGCAGTATGTCTTCAGACAACTGTGAACTATCACCTGTCTTGAAGAGATGAAACACCAATAGGCTGTCTGGAAGGAAAGGCACTGCTGGAAGAACTTCACATACACATGTAACATTGACTCATGCATTTCCAGCCCTAGAATTCAGAATCAAATAAATACATGAAACAGAATTTGGAAAAAAAGTAATATTATTTAACATGTCTTTGAATTAAATATTCCACATAACAAAAGTGTTATTTTCATGTCACCAACTATATTACTTATATACATATGACAAAGAGTTAACAAAAGAATTAAGAGATGCCCTATCAAAACCAACAGTGATTTCTTGCTTCAGCAACCTGAAATAACTAGTTTGTATCATAGACAAAGTATAGACAATATTTACACAAAAGGGTTTCTTTTGGATCTTTCAGAAAGCAAATTCAAATCCATCTCTGTATTATAGTACAACAAATCCACCACTGATCCAGAAGTACTTGGGGCAAACCGATTAGATGAGCTTCCTGCAACTGGGATTAGTATTTACAAAATATACTGATCAGCCACACAGAGGCTCATATAACTTTAAATATATATATATATA
>WBNM01000228.1:58147-132434 GCA_013399055.1 Ramphastos sulfuratus | reverse complement strand
GGTGTGGAATGGTGAAGTAGGTAGGAAACTAGCTGGGAGGAAAGTATATCAGTTTGTGCTGATCTAATTTGTGGAAAGCTGTTTAGACTTGGGGGACAGATATCACTACCATTAGTAACTTAAGTTATATATAAACAAAGGACTGATAGCACACTATGATAGGCAAAATAAAGTAGAGGACAGAAAATTAAGACCTTGGAAGAACTGGAATACCATGAGACATTAATTACAAAATTGTCTGCCTTATAGGTGAGAGCATACAATTTCATTACGTGAGAACAGTTCTGTGATGCCAGCTGTTCTTGTGAGATATGTGTGTTCTGTAAAGATAGAAAATTAATAAGCTTCCAGAGAAGACAGTTTCAGAGGGACTGTGCTTGCAAAGAAAAACAGCTATTAACCAATCACGAATACATGTATGTTGGAAATGGGAACCAGGTGTGAATTAGATTGACTTTTTGATTGGAATAGTGAGGGCTGGCAAACGATTAGCCGGAGTATGAACACTTTAGGAAGGATTTTATAACATCAGCAGAATGGAGTACACAGTGGTAGGTCATTTCCAGTTTTTATCCTTGTGAGGGTACATCCAGTCAGGACAGTTTGGTTTCTGTGCATAAAATTGAGTTATTCTCATAAAAATATTTGGGCATCAAAGATGGACACATCTCTGAGCTAGTTGTTCAAGACTCTCTTTGTAAATGATGGGGTTGTAGAGTTTTCTGATCTGGTCAGTTTAGGTGCCTTGTTTTAGGAGGAGATCAATTACACCAAAGAACAGTTTGATTCTTTACAGCTACTACAGTGGGAATTTAGATATCTGCACTGTAAATATCCATATTTGGTACTGCCAATTCCACTCCTGTATCTTGACACAAATACCAGAGAAATACAGAAAATCTGATGTCAGTGAAAGTTGGAGCTGGGATTTTACTACATCAGTCAGGATATGTCTTGATTTCTGCTTTGAAACAGCAGTTGAAAGTTTATGTTGTCTCAGAATTCTTTTTCTGTTTGCCTCTTAATTTAAAAAGTCTCTACTCTGTTGGGCAATCTCTTTGTTACTTCACCCTTGAAACTCTGCTGAGTCACAAGAATAGCAATAAAACATTTTGTTTGCTCAGCATAGCCTAGAGGTTATCAGAGAGATGTAAGAAATTATAGAGGTTGTTTTTCCCATATGTTACAAGCTGCAAACTGTGCTCAGCAAAACCGCATGATTAATCAACCCTTATCAAAAAGCATTACTGAGTCATTTGCAATTCGGTAGTTTAAATGCTTACAAATAAAAGAGTTTGTACCTAAATATAACTACATAGAAACTTTAGCAAGCGTTGTATTTTGACACTGCCTTAAACTAGCTACAAATTTAAAACTTAATGACAACATCTAGAATGGGAAGGAGAGAGAAAAGAGGCCAGGCAGTCACATGGCAGACCCTCATGTACGCAGAATCTGCAGACAGTGTTTGCTTGATAGCAATGCTCACCTCCTGTAAGATTGGTTAACAGGAACAATATATAATTCTCCTAACTCTTCAAGGTTCACCATTCGTATTTTAATACTTAAACTAGGAAGATCTGTCGAATAACAATAAACCTCCTTCTTTATTTTATTAAAATTGACCTTTATTACAACAATTAATACGAATCTTGCTGGGGGGTGTGCAGTGAAAATAAAAGTAAAGAAAGAAAGAAAACCCACAGACTTGTGTCTCTAATGTTCAAACCTGCCTGGTAATTAAGAGATGTTTCTATTGTGTGTCACTGTTGCAAATCAACACCTTCAAATACTCTTGAGTTTGCAAATGGAACCCGTGTTGGAATCAAATATTGCCTTGTTGTAGGTTAAAGGAAAGTAAGAGTTAATTGGAATGACTCTAGAGAAAAGTCCTGCAGAGGCTGCAGAGTCCTGTCTCAGGGGGAGGCCCAGAACACTATAATCTGTTACCCTATTTTCCTGTATCTCCTTCTATAAGGCAGTTCACAGACACTGTTCTCTCTTTCCCCACCCTCTCCTCCCAGTACATGCCACAGGCTGTCACCTCTTGGCTTGTGGGGGCCTTCTGCTGGCCTTGCTGGCAACCTCCTTCACAGTTGTGCCACTGGGCCCCTTGAGCCCTGGCTAGGGCTGCTCCTGGGAGGGCAGTTCAACATAGGCCAGCTAAGGCTGAGCGAGGGAGTCTTTGGGAGGGTTTGGAAGGCTCTGGAAGGTTTTAGCATGATAGGCCCAGGTGGAGAACTGGGCTGAGGGAGATTGACTTGTGTATGTATCTCCTTTATCCTTTTATATCTTTTGTGCTTTTACTTTTGTAAAACAGTGTTCTCCATTTAATTTCCCATTCCGTGTGAGTGTTTTTATTTCATTCCTCTGGGATGAAAACCTTCCTGTCCTTTTGCCCTGAGCTAGCTCCTTCTTCAACCAGGACATGTCTATAGCCATACAGCATGTGGCAGGTTTCCTTAATGAGCCTGCATAACTAATCAGTGGCAGGTTTCCTTAGTGAGCCTGCATAACTAATCAGTGGCAGGTTTACTTAGAGAGCTTGCATAACTAATCATTTTCTCTATTTTGTCTTTCTAGTGTCATTGTGACTTTCAACCTTTACTTGAACCAGATAATAGCAGTTGAGAAAGTGAAAAGTGAACTGGTTTTGGGTATCAGTGCAAATAAAACTGACCTTACTCAGACTTTGAAAATCGATGTGAACAGCATACAAGTCACAGTCACAGGTAATACTAATAAACGTTTTTCTTTCTTATGAATCCTGAAGAACTACAGGTAACATGAATGACAACTTTGGGTTTCCAAACGACAAAGAATTGTTACTCATGCTCATGTGTGCCTACCTTCCTGTTAAAGACCTTTCAGTAGCAAAAGTGACAACCATTTAAACCACTGTCAGCTGGAAAGTGCGAGTCAGCATTGTGCAGGTTCACTAAGGAAGGAGTAAAGGACAGTGGCTGTTCCATGGAAAATACTCCATTTTGTCTCTTTTAAATAGCACAACATTTCTAATTTCATTATCCCTCAAGTCAAACCAAGTAAGCCTCACCTGTTTCATAAGTAAATGGAATTATCATTTTATTTTGCTAAAGAATAAGGGCTTAGCCTCACAGTGAATGGAGACTCATTGACAAGATGTCAGTAAGAACAACAGAGTGAATACAGTGTGGATTTTGGTCAAGTATGCTCAAGGAACTGACTTCGTACTCCTTGAAAGCTTAAGTGTAAATGGAAAGAAAGAAATATGGCCCTGAAGACTACATAGTTCTGAATTCTGCAAATATACAAATATAGTGATTTTTACATAAGTACTAGAAAATTTATGAAAGCTTAAGGGAAGCACAAGAATCAATGTTTTTTTCCTCAATAATCTTCAAAGCAGACATTCCATGAGGATGAGGATAAAAAGTAATTTGAATCTGTTGAATTGGATGTTGGTTTGTTGACATTTGAAGACTTGCTGCAGATACTATTAAGTAGCAACCGACTTCTTTAAGAGGAGTGGAACATCTGATGTGCAGTGTCTCCCACTTGATCCTAAAAGATGCATTTAGGTATTCAAAGGCTAAATTCAGAGTCTTGACATATTTTCTCTTTACTACTTGCACAATGTATAATAAACTGTTTTAAATAACTGCACATCATTGTGAAAAATGATTGCTCATTATACTTCGAAACTTCCACCAAAGAAAACTACGAAGAGCTTTTTAAAAGGCTGTATATCTATTGATGAACTTCAAAGTACTCAAACCTTTCTTGCTGTGGGTCATTAAAATATCATCTGTTCATTCCATCTTTAGTGCTGTGATAAAATAACAACTGTTAACTAATTAAGAATCATAACTGTATATGGCACTTCTGCATCCTATATCTCAGCACGTTCTGCAAGAGAAGTCTTATTCCTGTTTCAGAGAGGGAGGGAACTACAACAGAGATGTGACTTGCTTGAAATCAATTTTCACAATGATTATAAGTAATCTTCTTGCAAAGAATCCCAGGTTAATTTTAATTTACCTGATCTAAATACTGTTCTGTGAATCACAGGGGCTATGAAAACCTCCATAGTACAAAAAGTGTCAAGACAGAGACTACCCATTTGAAGACATTTTATATGTAATACAATGAATAGACATTGAAATTAATTAATATAGACCTTTCCGTCTTAAAAATATCATAGAGTATAAGAAGCTTCCAGGAACACGGTGAGATGGTCAAAAGGATGGACACTATGGCTAGTGATTTAAAGATAAATAGTCACAGCTGGCTTTGTTCTGGGTTGTTTTGAGGGGGTTTTGTTTGTTTTATTATTTTATTTTATGTTAACCTTTCTTTCTCTGAGTCGCATAAAAGCAAATACTATGCTATAAAAGGAGTTTATAATGAACTTGCTTTCTTCCAGTAGCTGATGAAAATCTTACTACAACAATGCCTTTAACTTCACCAGGTCAGTATATTTCTTAAAATGTAAACTATTTTTTGTTACCAGTACAACATGAAGAAACATGGGTTGTAGATGGCGCTTCACTGCTAGGGCCCACTCAGTGATAGACGGGCTTCATTCGTAGAGTCGTAGAATCATAGAATCAACAGGTTGGAAGAGACCTCCAAGCTCATCCAGCCCAACCTCTCACCCAGCCCTAGCCAATCAACCAGACCATGGCACTAAGTGCCCCAGCCAGGCTTGTCTTGAACACCTCCAGGGACAACGACTCCACCACCTCCCTGGGCAGCCCATTCCAATGCCAATCACTCTCTCTGGCAAGAACTTCCTCCTAACATCCAGCCTAGACCTCCCCTGGCACAGCTTGAGACTGTGTCCCCTCCTTCTGTTGCTGGGTGCCTGGGAGAAGAGCCCAACCCCACCTGGCTACAACCTCCCTTCAGGTAGCTGCAGAGAGCAATGAGGTTTGCCCTGAGCCTCCTCTTCTGCAGGCTGCACACTCCCAGCTCCCTCAGCCTCTCCTCACAGGGCTGTGCTCCAGGCCCCTCACCAGCCTTGCTGCCCTTCTCTGGACACCTTCCAGCACCTCAACATCTCTCTTGAATGGAGGGGCCCAAAACTGGACACAGCACTCAAGGTGTGGCCTGAGCAGTGCTGAGCACAGGGGCAGAATAACCTCCCTGGTCCTGCTGGCCACACTGCTCCTGATCCAGGCCAGGATGCCATTGGCTCTCCTGCCCACCTGGGCACACTGCTGGCTCATTTTCAGCTCCTCTCTACCAGCACCCCCAGGTCCCTGTCTGCCTGGCTGCTCTCCAGCCACTCTGTCCCCAGCCTGTAGCACTGCTTGGGGTTGTGGGCAAACAGTGATCTGAAGTCTGTACAAAAGCTGTAAGAGCTTAATTAATGGATCAACACAAAAGCTGAGTCTACATCAGCCAAATGAGGCACAAACTGAAGTGTTTTGCAGATTTAGGCAAGCAGATGAGGCTCAGAAGTCTCACTGTCTTGCCTTGGCTAATGATATACTGAACAACATTGACTGATAGACTTTTCTTCTATGGTCACTGCAAGTCTTAGGATGGTAGGATATGAAGCAGACACAATTTCTTGGTCTCAAAAATCCACTGAGTACAAACCTGCCAGATTTGTCAGGTAGCTGATTAATACAGTAGTTGCATTGTAGCACTAGGTACAGGTAGACTTGTCTCATACGGACTGCATATAAGTTATTACATACAAATTTTCTAGGGCAGGGTACCAGACTTGGAGCTTCAGGCAATTTTTGTGAGCTGAAGACATGCACTTATGAATATAGGACCCAAGCATTTATTGATAGTCTAATTACAGCCATAACATGAAAAGAATTACTAGTCTAGTTAAAGACTTGCTAATGTATATAGTCCAAATTGCAGGATTACTAAAGCTCTTTCCCAGTGATACAGCAAAGAATGTTGACACACAGTTTCTTTTCCTACCCATTGCCCCCTCTGGTATGCTTTCTTCATTTTCCTCTGATTCCTAAGTCCAGTGTTGATAATCATCCTCAATATTAAATTGGGAGGTGGAGAGTAGGTGCCAGAGGAAGTGGAAGAGAAGTTTGGAGTTGTCAGCACCCCAGGCTGGAGTAGGGATAATGTTCTTGTTGTGATTGTTTCCTCCTTGGTCTTGTGTCTGTTTGGAGTGATTTTAGCATGTTTGTCACTGTCTGCTTCCTCACTCTTTCTCTTTCAGCCTGAATCCCTTGATATATCCAAGTTTTACCATATGTGGTATGTTTACATCTACAGCATTTCGGCTCTGTTGACCTTAAAACTAACCTCACCTGCTTCTTTGTGAGGCTGTGCAGTAAATGACCATTTGTGGTTTGTGTTTATACCGCTGATGCCTCTGTCCCTCTCCTGGGTGTTTTCTTTCACGTCAACTTCTGAGTGCTCTCAGAACAATCTCAATTATTTTCAAGAGCCTTCAAGATGTAGCTTCCTGATAATTGCTTTATTAGAATTGCTTCCTCATGCAGGCATTCATTTTAGGTCCTTTAATTAGTTTCATTCCTTCCAAAATAATAATCACAGACAGCTATGTAGGTAGATAGATATATACAACACTTTGAAAACTACTGTGGAGATATGAAGGAGGCTTCCTTCCCTGAATGTAGCTGTGTGAGAAAAGTCCACCCAGCTGCACCATCCCTGCACCTTCTGCTAGGCTTTTTTCTCCCTTAGCCAGAAGAACTGTGTCCTTAAATTTGCTGACATAGAATGGTCCATAATCCATTTAATACAAAATGGTCTGTCTTGGCTTAATAGTGTTTCCTAAATAAGCATATTTTGAGAGAGGACAAGTAGGAGGTCCTCATGCAAGTTCATGCACTGCTAGGTCTAGGAGAGCAGTAACTAACCTTTGGTGGTGAATGATCAGCAGCATCTACCAGCAAAACTGATAGAGAGACTATAGAGGAGGCTTTAATACATCTCTAACTTTATTCCTTATTCTCTAACTTCAGTCCTTATGGCCTTTCATCTTATAAACTTAGGCATGGGACCCATTAACTGTAATATCACAAAGATTTTTTTTCTCAGTTGATATCATCATCCTACTCATATATTAAAATCTTAATGTAGAAAGTAAAAATAGTAAACAGGGATGCTAATGCAAAACAGTTAAAGACGAAAACAAAACCCAACCAACCAACCAAGCAAAGACTATGTAGGAGCTGGAGACACAAGGGACACCTTCAATGATTGATACTAAAAGCACCACTAGGTGGAAGTGGTGGAGCAATCAAAAATAAGCATTCCATTGTTGCAGAATGTCTTGCAGTTTACTGTCACCAGTACAAATATGTTTTGTTCTGTTTTGTTTTCTTGTATAAATGTGTATACACTCAGGTACGTACACATGCCTGTACATAAATAAGCAAATACTAGATAACTCTCACTAAGATAACTGATTTGTTGAGCAATGCTATTTGTAAGAAAATGTATATAGATATTGTAGTGCTGACATTGAAGTTGTTGTACCTTGTCTGGTTTTAGCAGATCCCATGAGTCTGATGACAAGCTCCCCCACACCAACTTCAGGTAATAATCTTTACGTACCAGTGGAAAACTAAGCATTGCTATTGTTATTTTAATAGGGAAAAAAGCCAACAAAGTCTTTTGAAGTTATTGCAAAGAGTGCGAGTAGAGCTGAAACAATGATATTTAAAATGTGCTTGGGTTCCACCTTGCTTTTTTTGTACTTATTTTGGCATTCGACCTTTAGGATCAAGGCACTCAAACTGATGTTATTATATCATATTGCTCAAACTGCAGTTCAGGGATACAGCAAAAAATGCAGCTCTAAAAGCAGAGTAGCTGCTGCTTAGTTCTGCCCAAGAGGCTGCTTGAGTGCTCCTGAAGAGCAAGCAGAGTTCTAACTTCGTGTTGTGTTTCCCCAGCTTCCGAGCAAGTCACCACAAGAAAGTCCTCAACAACTTTAGGTAAGTAATTAAAGTATGGGGAGAAGAGAGAAGATTACGCCAAACAGTTTGAGATCTTAGAATTATACCGTGTACAGCCTCTTCTCACATCATTCCATTCTCATATCCCACTCCCGTAAATACACAGTGTGTGGACTTGCCTTTGATTTGACCAAGGAGATCTCTTCAAAGAGAAGGACCTTACGAGACTATACATAACACAAAAGGAGTGTATTCATTTATATATTGACACTCACACCTACTGCTATTTTTTGTTTCTTAATTCTTGGGACTTTTTGCACACACACAAAAAAAATACTAAAATGTTAGCAAACTCTTACATGACTTCCAGTGGACAGAAAGCCAAAGGTGTTTGAATCTTTGCAAACCTCCCCTAGTCTCACTAAGTGATGGAACATATGAGGTATTTATAAGCATTTTCGAGTAGGTCTATTGTATTTTCTTCTTCTTCTTCTTCTTTTTTTTTTTTTTTTTTAAATTTCAGTATGGCAAATACAGTGCAATTTAGGGTAATTTTCTATTTAAAAAGAAAAAAAAAAAAGCAAGCAAGGTCCGTTTTACTAGAAACTGTTAGTTTCCTTTTATCCAGTGGGTGGCAATGCTGCTTAGTTTCTGAGTGCAGACTAAACCGAATGGGTCACACAGGAAAGCAGCACTTTCTGGCTTACTGGCCTTGTGCAAAACGTGTTCCTAGATTATTGGTTGAGTTTTTGCCCCGGGCCTAGCATGCGCAGTTTCGTCTCTGCTCATCTGTGGCAATTCATTCACTGACGCTGTATCACCTCCAAAGCTTAACTCAAGTGTGTTTGGTTTGCTCCAATTACCAACCCAGTGCAAAATGCGGTCCACTGTCTGCTTTGCTAACCTGAAAGTGTTTTGTAAAGCACTGTGAAATGCTATGATACAGCCAAACCAATTTCAGCCTTTGTCACACTGATACGCAGTAAAATATTTCACAAGCATTTATTCAATCTGATTACAAAACTAACAGCTCTATGAAAAAGTGAATTGACTTACATGGTTAGAAGTTCTACAAATTAACAGTTTTATTTCTTGCCTAAAAAATGTTTATCTTTTCCCATAAGAATTTACTGGGAGGGAAAAAAAGGAAATCTGTGAATAGCACTAGGTGAACAGTTTCCACGGAACTTAATGTAATTTTCAAGAATTTTAAATTATCAGTTATCCAAAGCTTTATTTTAGCTGCATGTTCTTCTTCTCTTTAATGGGACCAACTTAAATTCTATAGATGTCCTAGGCCAAAACCATCTAAAATACAAAAAAGCACGTTTGAATGGATGTTGTAAGAAAAGACTGTGAGGTTCTACGATCTTAATGATCTCCCTGTGTATTATTTTTTAGAAATTTGATCTTAACTTGGAAATTTAATTTGTAATCTGAAAAGAATAGGCTTTCTGATACTCCTGGTGTTTCAAAATCCAGTCTTAAAGGTTTTGGTTGTTTTTCCAAGATATGTTATTTTAAAAATCCGTTTCTTTAGCTTGATGAAGTACAGCATTGTGTTATGTTGAGGAGAATAAATTAAATTAAGCTGTACTCAACTAAACCCAGAAATTCCCAGTTATTCAAAAGAAAATACATTTTTTTCATCTTATGCAAGCATAACAGATTGGAAAACAACATTTTTCACATTGTACAAAGTAGTTTGTCTGAGTTGAAGAAGAAAGTAGGAATTTCTGGAACGTTTATTCCAGGTCTAATTAAAGTTTAGTTTAAAAAAATACATCATTTCTGAGAAATACCTACATTCTGAATCAAATTTATTATTTATTATATGGTATTTCATTCAAGGCTTCTAAGAATGCAGTTCTGTGAAACACAATAGAGACAGATTTGTTATGTGTTAAACAGAATCAAGTCGATTTCCCTTTATAGTGAAACTGTATTCCTGCTGTCCTGTTATTGCTATTGTCCTTATTGTTTCAGCTGAGTGCTTGCCACCTGCTGAACTCTGTGATGATAGTGTAACCTGTGTTGGAAAAGATTCATTTTGTGATGGAATCTTGGACTGCCCAGATGGTTCAGATGAATCTCAAAACAGATGTGGTAAGAATGTAAACCCTAGTAAATAATTTATTTATTTTCAAAACATACTTAAACCTTTCAGTAGTTTGGTAATAAGTTTGTAGGAAATCAATTCCACAGTGTAGTCCCAATCAATTCTACTAAAAATAACAGCAATAACAATTGATATGATTTTTTATCTTGTAAATGGAAATTTTTTTTTTTTAATTCTCATCAATGAAGAGTATATTTAAGAAATAAGGAATTGTTGTATAATACATAAACATATATAAAATATTGTTTCCTACACAAATATTAATACTACATTCTTTTCGAATTTACATTATACATAGTTATAAATGTAATGTAGTTGTGTACCAGTAATATCAAATTAAAATTATGACTCTATAAAGATATTAAGTCACATTACCTAGTATCAAAAATTATCTAATGACATATTCAAAGTCAGAAGAAAGGTTCCTCTTTTGATTCCAGTATTAAGAATATCATCATGTAAAACACTAAGAACAGCTTTTCCCAGGTTACTTTGTACAGTCAGAGGCACTGATGTTGTACATCCAGATTGGTGGTGGTGTAGTGGCAGCATTTTGCAGCAAGGGTAGGGTCGTGTGACTGCTGCCATGGCAGGATAGAGCCCTGGCAGGAATTCTACCTCGTGTTTGTTGGCTGCACACTTGCATCTCACTACACGGAGTCTAGGGAATGGAAGTGTCTTTATGACTGGCACTAACAATTTGAGTTGAAGGCACCACAGTGAGAGCTGCAACATGATGATGTGAAGATCTGGGCAATCAGCTCTCGGTGACCATGCTCGATGACCTCCAGGGGTCCCTTTCAACCTCCACTATTCTGTGATTCTGTGAATCAGAAATCTGAAACTTGATTGTTTTTTCCTTGAAAACGTTTACATCCTTCAGTGCCAGTTGAATTTGGTTGCTTTTATCGGGCAGCCTACTTTCCCTAGATGCTTTCTTTCATAGAGCAGCCTCTGCTCCAGGAAGCAGTGAATTCTGTGACATTGTACCAAGGGGGTTGATTCTGATAAGGTTGGTGCTTATCAAATGTGAAGCTTTTTAGTGTGGAGGCCTATGTGTTCATGTTGTCTGCACTGCTCTTCGCATTTCATTTTATGATAAAATAAATCAACTTTTAATGGTTAGCGGCTGCAAGATCAGTTTTAAAAATTAATGTTTTTCATACTTGCATAAGAAATTGTTACCTTTTCTCATAAGCACTGACTGGAGAATAGGAAATATGTGAATAGCACTGGGTGAATAGCTTCCATAGAACTCAATGTAATTTTCCAGAATTTAGAATTAGCAATCTCAACTCTCAGTTAAAAGTCTGACAAGTTTTCTTGGGAAGAGAACTTTGTAAATGTTCTAGGAGAAGGTGGGGAAATTAGCTCCCCGATTCTTTGGTTTATTTGTATCTACTTTTAAATACAGAATTCAGTGCTAGAAATTGGGAAAGCTTATTTCCTTTCTGCTGTCAGAACAGACTTCTGATCTGTCCTGAGAATAACAGTGGAGGCAGTTCAGTCTGAAGATTTGGGAATCTATATGTATCAGGCTCTGGTTAAAAAAAAAACAAACAGCAGCAAACAAAAAACAAAACCCAAACAACCAAGCAGGTCAAAGACCAATGAATTTTTTCAAAGAATTCCCAAGCCTGATTCTGAAGGCTGATGACATGCTGGCTTCTGCTGCCAGGAACAGAAAAGTAAAAGGTAGATGTGCCCATTGCCTCCATTTTTTTGAGTTCAGTCAGCTCAGAAGGGAGACTTCAATGAACTTTTTTTGGAAAATAGGCATCAAAATACTTCAGTAGAATAACAACTGGAACACCTTTAAATGTCTGTTTAGCATAACTGCTGTATCCAGCTAGACCATAATGATGATGGGCTCTGTGCAGGTCTTTCTGAAGTTGAAGAAATCAGAAGGTCTTAAAGTATCCTCAGTTCCACTGCAAGCATTAAGGCAACAGTTACTTGGTCATTTCATTTCTACCATCATGTTGTTGTTTTGAGATGTGGATTTTGTTTGGGATTTTGTTTATTTTATATTGGTTTATTTTATTTTATATAGGTAAATATAGTTTAAAAGATGCTCTTATGCATCTCATCAAAACAAAGGCTTTTAGTTATTATGAATGTTTAAGTCTCATTTCACAAGTTTTGCTCGCATTTTATTAAAGATATTACAGTCAGACCTGTTAGACAGAATTTTGTATTCATACATTGGTAGATACAGACAAAAGTAAGTTCACCTACTTGAAGTGAAGGCTATGTAGACATGGCTCAGCTGTGCCGTGGAGTCTGTACAGTGGTTCAAGTTATGAATTGTGCTTTCATAGCTTCTTACGCACGTGGCTTTTGGATATGATTTACATCTCTCCCTGAATACCAAATATGAGTTGTAAATGCCCTCTTCTTTTGCTAATGAAATTATTATTTTGTGATCAGCATTTTGGCAGTCACCAAAAAATATGCCCAGAGAGCTGAAAATTTCAGGCGTGTGCATACAAGTGAAATTTTTTCATAAAGTCATAAGGAAACACAGTGGAATAAGAGGTAATAAGCCATATGCATGTTTGGGATACCAGTCAATTTTCCCACCTCTTTGATTTTTCACTTATGTCTCATACCTAGAATAACTTAATACTGCCCTATAGAAACTGAAATTGTCAAGCTTTTCAGAAGTGTTTCAGAGTTTCACAATTATATTTACACCCAATTCATAATTTCTGCCAGAAGTGCTCTTGTACACAATAAAGTTGATGCCCTTTAAACAACTTTATTTTTTTCATCTTATTATTGTCTCTAATACTTCTGATTTTGAAATATGTTAGTGGTTTTAAAATATAGGATATGAGGGTTAATTTTAATAGTTTCTTTCTGTGTTACACAAAACTCAGTAAAATCTCAAATTCTCAGCAGAGATTTAGGCAACTGGGGGTTTTTTGTTTGTTTGTTTGTTTTTTTTTAATTGATTAAAATTAACTTGAAAGGTTTTTCCCTGGCTCTGCAATGCAGTGCAGTAACAAAAGGCACTACAGTTAGCAATTTCAATGAAAAGGTCTCTAGAGACATGTGAAAGTCTGAACAGCATCTATTAATAATGGCTGGCATTGCTGAAAAGCAGCCTTGTAGCACATAAGTGTAAGGGAAGGGAGACTGGAGGCTGATCCCAGGAGGTATTTCTCTCTGCAGACTCTCTTTGCAGTTATTATATGTCTAGGCTAACACTTTGTGATTCCCTACCTCACAGCATCACCACAGTAGATTAAGCATATATGCCAGTAATGTACTGCCCTTAGTCATATATAAGCAAGTAATGTACTGCCCTTGGCAGAGAAAAGTTCTGTCCTTTGAAATATGTGGTCTTGATCTGACCAGTTTGGGGACCTTCTTCCTGAAATTCAACAATTGCAGGATTAAGCCCTTTTAATGTGCCATATATGCAGCAAAAGTAAATAGGAACAGACAGCAACATGCATTTTGAGGAAGCAGTGAAGATCATCCCCACAAAAGATGTCTCCCGTAGCATAAGAACTGATGCTTTTCTGAGGGCTCCAAGAGAAGGCGGAAATGCAATGAGCTGGCCCATTTTTAACCACAGCTGCATCATCCTCCCTGCAAAAAGCAATGCTTAGAGATGACCTACAGAATGAGCTACAATCTTTGTGTCCTGTTCAGTTACTCACTATCTCTGAAGAAATAAAAGGAAACGAGCAGAAATGAGTTCTTGACAAAACAAGTGGAGGTGCTTAAGAGACTGGATGAGGCACTTAGTGCCATGGTTCAGTTAATTAGAAGGTATTAGGTGATAGGTTGGACTTGATGATCTTGAAGGTCTTTTCCAACCTGGTTAATTCTGTGAAAAGGAAACTTTTCTCATTCATTTCATTAGGACAGTATGTTGCAGCACTTTATCACTGGCAGTGCTATAAACTCTTTTTTTAGGTCATAATCTATCTTTCTAACCACTTGCTTAGCAGTGCCACTTTTTTGCACACCTCATACAGGCTAGGCACTTCTCACAATGATCCTGTCCTTCTCAGTTGGAATGTTTGTAAACATTAGCCCACTGGGTGGTCTCTCCCAACCTAAAACATTCTATGATTCTACAAGATTCTGTGACTGCAAACATGAATTAAAATGGAGAGGAAAATTACTTCTATACTAATACCCAGCTCTAAAGTGTGGCCTATTCTGATAGCAAGGTTAAATAAAACAGTAACTCTCTTTCAGGACCCTTTTTCTCTATATATTTAGAATTGTAGGTGTTTTTCCCCTCAAAGGCCATAAAGATTGCAAAAGGGAACGTTTCTGTTCCAGCTGATGCATTACACTTATCATCGCTAGAGAAATTCATTTTGCATAGTCTTTATTAACAGTGCACACCTGAGCTTGACTGAAACAAAGCCTAATTTTTATGTTGTCATTGCTACAGAGGTAGTCAGAATGAATTTTACACTTGTAAAATGAATAGAGGAGGAATTGCAGTTTATCATTTTAGATGTCATTTCCCAGAGGTACTATGGTCAATAAAATTTCCATGTAATTTTCATTATGATTGATTGATTATCCAAAAATTTGAAAGTCATTGCAGGTATACTTAAATTTCTGATGTTAATGAAAAACTGTATCTAATTTCTGATTATCTGCCTCAAATTGATGAACATATCCTTTTCTCTTGAGATGATCTTGTAGCATTTTTATCCTTATTTGAAATCTCTATGATTCTTCCTGGGAAAAAATGAGGAAAAGTCATCATCAGATAAATTCCTGACATGATGTTCAAGAGGTGCAGCAGAAGCTTCAACAGTGCTTTGGTGTCTGCTGAAATAATATAACTCTACATGCATTAGCATTTCCAATCTTCCTGAGACTTAAAAACTTTTTTTTTAAACAACTGTTTTTTAAACTGAAGAACATACCTAGAATGGAATAGTAGCACCAAGGAAACAAAACTATTAAAATATTTTTTAAAACATATATGATGATGGATGATGTTTAGCTCAGATAGATTAATTCAATTGCTGGCAGGAAATGGGTTATCCACTTATCTCTTTGAGTATTTAGAAGTATATAAGAAACCAGGAGCTCATAAAAGGAGAGATGCTGATAGTCAATCTTATCCTGTCTTGCTTTTATTCACATGGTATCAAATTGTGTCTGGTAGTGCAAATGGTTTCCTGATTCCACGTAGCCGTAGATAAGATCTGTTAAGGGAAAATCCTATCTCCTTGCAAATCTATACAATAAAATGAAGGAAAGTGAGTTGGATTAGTTGAATCCAAATGTAGATTTGAACTATTCAGTTTGGTTTAACTGGATTGTCTCTAAGTTAAAAAGCTTTGCTTCTCTACTGCATTTTTTCTCATAGTACCTAGAGGTCAAATAGCCATAGGAATTAGAAGCAGGAGTAAGTCAGTAGAGTCTTTTGTTTTGTTTTCCCATTGTTGCTTACAAAGCATTCCCAAGCTATCTCATGTAAACTAATATCTAAAATTGCCCTCATTTTGGCTCCATTTCTGTTTTTCAAATGGCATTTTGACAAATGTTCTTCATTATATCTTTACAGCTACAGTTTGTGATGGAAAATTTATGTTGACTGATTCCTCTGGGTTTTTTCATTCTATGAATTATCCAAAACCATATGATGCAAACATCATTTGCCAATGGATTATACTGTAAGCCATATTCTAATAATTTTCTACTTTTTTTTGTTTTTCATTATGCAAGAAACAATATCACCTTATATCAGCCTTATGACATTTCTTTTCACTCCCAAATACCCTACCCTGGAAAATAGGTAATAGATTTTTCTCCTTTATATTTATATAACTTTCTTTTTAAACTTGAACATCTAAACCCCATAACTATATTGATAATTTTCCAACACACAAAAATTCTTAGGTACGATTTTGAGAAATCTTGTTTATTATATGCAGGCACAAGAACATACTTATGAACTCAAAATAAACTGCTTACCTCAAAATAATTACAAGATATTTGTTTCAAAGTATTATAGTAACTACTAGTCTTTAGGTAATAGCTTTATATGATATAACTGTTACTAACATTGCAAGAACTCCTTTCTCATGGGAACACATTTGATCTGGGAGTTAACAGCACCTCTGCTACTAACTCATTTAGGAATGTGTTTTAAAAGCACAGAGTATCATTTGACAGAATAGCACCAAATGCTTTTTAAGCTCTAAGCACAAGAAGTGGAATTTGTTTAATCAGGAATACATACCTACAGGGAGGGACAGCTATTTGACTTTGACCAGCAAAAAGAAAACAGACATATGTGATAAATCTCATTCTAAAATACATATCTGGGATAAATTAGATGATTGCAGGTTGGAAGCTCTTAAAAAATCTCTGCAGTGACTGCCAATTCAGAAACTACTAAGGCAGTAATTCTCACTATGGCTTTGTCATAATGGCTGTTCTTTGAGAAATACTAATTTGGTAGAAAAGTTCAAAGGAGATTAAGGAAATGCCCTTAAAATTGGGTAAGATTTGGACTTCTTATTCCCAAGGCTTCTTTGAAAGAGCTGTCCTTTAAGTTCACTCAGGGCTTTTGTCTTCACCTTGACACTTAAGAGTCATGATTCTCCTTCTGCCTAGTCCAGTTGTTCCTTCTCATCTTCAGCAATATTATTCACCAATAATTACTGGCTGCACCTGGTTTTAAAATATAGGTGTGTCACAGAAAAAGCACAAGTCTCTGTCCTTCAGAATATTAGCCTGGCTTGTTCCTCAGTTCATGGTGTCATGGAATTTGAGCATGATTCAAGTGCACTGCTTCCCTTCTAGCAATTATTTTTTTCTTCAAACACTGGTACAGCTTTGAGAAGGATTGTATTAGGCAGGTATCTATATCAAGAATGTAGCTACAAAAGCTTAATTTTGGAAAGCATTATGAGTAATTGCAATTAATATAGTACAGGTACTAAAGATCAGATCTTGATCCATGACAAAATCAACCATCTGGCTTTATTTACCGCTTATTTGCTTTTAAAACTCTGGAAGCACCTACAGTAAAGGCCTGAAAAATGTACTGTGATACTCAAATTTTGTGTCCCTTTGAAACAGAACTGTTTCTATGACTGAATCATTTGAGTTTTCCAGTAAGACATTTTGTCCTATTATTGTTATCATCCCTATAAAAATATGTTAAAAGTCACCTTATAATACATCCAAGATCTGATTTCTCATCTGCCTTTCTTTGTCTAAAGAGCTTTCCCCATTACCTTTAGGAAAAGCTTTTACATTTTAACCCCATTTAACTCCTTCCCAAATGAAGATATAATCTCCCTGTGCAAGAGCCAGGAATATACTCCATATCTCCCTGAAAAGTGAGCTTCCTGGAAAGAGTAACTCTCAACCAAATATTTTACTCTTTTCAAACTGAGGATATTTTTTTCCTGTGGAGAAATATACAACAGGAAATGAAAAAAAAAAAAAAAAAAGGCAAATGCAAATATTCAAACATTTACATTTACATAGACTTATTTTCTCTTGTTGTCTTAGAGTGCCTCAAGGGTTATCCGTTAAACTGAACTTCACTTCTTTTGATACACAACAATATGAGGACAACTTAAATATTTTTGAAGGTATAGGACAAAACAAGATTTTAAGGGGTAAGATTATTTTCCAGCTAACATTTCTTTTCCTTTAATAAAATTTCAGTGCTAAAATAAGTGTTTTGAAGTGGGAAAAAAAATTGCATGTGGATATTTAGTGGAATAGACAACTGATCTCAATATGCATATTTACTCTTACAAAGTGACCAGATATATGATTTTCTAATATATTGAGGTTTTGGTTTTGTTGTTATTGTTGGTTGGTTGGTTGGTTTGGCTTGGTTTGGTTTTGTCCTGCAAGATCTTATTTGAACAATCTTGATAAACTGACCTGAGTTATGATCTTGTGGGGTCACTGTTGTGCTGGAAATATATTGTCAGAAGGTCCTGTACCATTACATCCAGTAACAGAAAATGAAAGCGTCTAAACAGAAACTGTTGGGCAAAGTGCTATGGTATTCTTTGAAATTCATTACAAGCATGACACCGTTTTCCTCATACTTTGAAATATTGATGATACCTTACATCTGTCTTTGTATGCTATTCTGGAAAACTGAGAGGCACAAGACTCAGTCTGTCCAGCTAAATTCCACCAGAGTGAAATATCTATACCTGAAGATAAATATAGAGAGAGAAGTCAGAAAGATATACTATTAATTATCCTTGGTTTTGGAAACAAGGAGAGAATAGGAATGAGAAATACTGAAAGACATAAAATAAAAAAATAGATAAATTCTTTCCTTTTCAGTACTGGTTTGGATTTGTCCCTTGCTTTGGAATTGAAACTGAGATGTGAGAGATTGGTTCTGTAGCATTCTCTGCAGCAATCGTTAACTCGAGTGGGTTTAAAGGCTGCTATGAGGATGACCTGGGATGTCACAAAGATACAAAGACAATGTTGAAGACTGTCCTTCAGTGGACTGCATAAACCTTTGCAGTTTGAGGGGTAGCATAAGTAGAGGAAAGGACTACAAGACATTTCCGAATTAAGACTCTCCACTCTAGGAAGTATAAGAATTTGAGAAGGAGAAAGAAAAGTATTGAACATATATGTGTGAAAGGCGATGCTCCTTGTCTTTCCTTTATAGTTTAGCACCATTTCATATATAGAATATTACAAGTATGTAAATAGCTTCTCCTCAGAAAAAGAAGTCTCTATCTCTGCTAAATTGGGTTAGGACTTCAGAAGACAAAAAATAAGGCAAAAATGTCAGTGAAATATTCAGGATTTTCTTACTCCTGAATATAGTTACTAGTCTAACTGTTGTCCTGAGTCCTGAATTATAGCAGCTTTAGCTGGAGAAGCAACCATTTTGCTGTATGATGATTTGTATCAAGTCTTTCATTTCACACATATGATATTTATATGAGTGAATTTAAATTAAATTAGAATTTCAAGTCAAAACTTAGATACATCATACCATAAAGTCATAGAACTGTCCAGGCTGGAAGGGCCCTTGAAAGACCTTCTGCTCCAACCTTTCATGGAAAAGGGAGCCTAAATGAGATTACCTAGCACCCTGCCCAGTCACTTCTTAGAACTGACCAGGTTGGAAGAGACTTCCAAGCTCATCCAGTCCAACCTAACACCCATCCCTGGCCAATCAACCAGACCATGGCAGTTTCTCCTGTGCTGCATGTCTTCATACATCACAATGTGAAATTCGTATGTAATTCACAGTTTCCTTACTCTTTGAGCACCTATGGGCTAATTGTTAAAGATATACAAGAAAAATATGTACTCAGTACTATGACTATGGAGTTTCAGAGTGCGTATCCATACATTTTGAGGATACTTTCAGCGTAATAAGCATGAAGATTGTGTTGCTGAGCTTGCCAACATTTCTCCACTATCTGCAATATCTCCATATTGATATATGCGAGAGAGGATGCAGAATTGGATATGGCAGCCAAACAGATAAACGCCTTTAGGGTGTGGAAGGTATTATTTGTAGGATCACAGTACAAGAGGGAAAGCACTCTTTAAGACTCAAAAAGCTAATTCACTCTGTATTTATGACAGCATGGGGATTTTAATGCACATGGAATTGTATTATTTCTGACTATACTATTCATTATTTCTTCTCAGCTTCTCTGTCAGGAACTAATTCCCAGACAATTTACATTTTTTCTCATGAGGCTACAGCACAGTTTGTATCTGATTATTCTGAAAATTACAATGGCTTCAATGCAACCTACACTACATTTAATACAAGTGAGCTAAACGGTGAGTATTAAGGTGTTTGTCTGTGTTGTTCTCTAAGTTGGGTGCAACTATCTTTTCAGTTTGACAAAATGCAGACCAAAACAGAAGCAGTGTTTTATAACCTTAGCCTACTAACTCTATCCCCTTTGAGAAATTTCACACTATTTTAAAGATTTAATCATTGATTTCAGTAAGACTGTCCACAGGTTTACAGGCCTGTATCTAGCAGCAGGGTAATATCTTACAAAGTTAATCTGTTTAAATAAGAGTGGATACATCACCAGCAGATTCCTTTCAGCCAGTTTGTTCACTAGTGAACCCTGCTGAATCAATGACACTAAGCATTATTCTGTGATCGTGTGACAGTACCTGATGTCCAGAGTTTCTTCACATTTCTATGAGCAGTAGTCCTAAATTGTAAGATTAATATTCAGGAAAATACTTGTTTCAACAAACAGGCATAGGAAACAGTCCAGATAAAGGAAATCATAGAATCATAGAATCATAGAATGGTAAGGTTGGAAGGGGCCTCAAGGATCATCTAGTTCCAACCCCCTGCCATAGGCAGGGACACCTCCCACTAGTACAGGTCGCTCAAGGCCTTGTCCAACCTGGCCTTGAACACCTCCAGGAATGGAGCAGCCACAACCTCCCTGGGCAACCTGTTCCAGTAAAATCAAAAGTGGCAACAAAATGCAGCAATGAGATTTACGCATCAGTATTCTTTGGTAGTCAGAAAAAAGGCTTCTTCAGGTGCTTAATTTTTAGCATGATGTTGACAAGCGTTGTGATTGGAAAGGCATATGCCTCAGGCAGCCCCCAGAGTACCAGAAATTTCTTGTCCTGTGGAAACCTTTGCTAGGGGCTAACCTGCACTCCAAGGCACTACGGAAAGACAGGAAGCAGAATTTCATGGGAAGAAAAGCGATGAGGATTTTGCAGTAAATAAATGTGAGCAAAGGTGCAAAGGAGAAGGTCAAGGAAAGGAACATCCCTGGTGCATGGAGCACAGGACTTACCTTCTGCACATTCAGCTCTACTGTCGAGCCCTTTCAGATGGAGCAATCTAAGCTTTGACAAAGGATGGAGAACAAGAGCAGGGTTAACCCTTAGAGTTATCTATGCAAGGGGTCTTCTCTCATTCTGCCACCACATTACTATTGAAGGACCAAAAAGTCAGGTAAATACATGAGTGCAAGAGCATATAGGGCCACCTACAGTAACAGTGTTTCGTTACCAAGTATAAATGACATGTTTATTTGTATAGAAGAGGGAAGTGAGTCAGCTTGGGCTCCAGTTCTCAAACATTTAAAAATTTACTTTGTTCATCATTCATTCATATGTAATTCTGAGAAAATACTTAATGTCTCTATCATTTTTACTTACTAGAGGTTCTTATTCACAGATTATGAGAAAGTCAATTGCACATTTGAAGATGGCTTTTGTTACTGGATACAAGATTTAGATGATGATTCGGAATGGGAGAGAGTTCAGGGTCCTACCTTTCCCTTTATGAGTGGTCCTGATTTTGATCATACATTTGGCAACATATCAGGTAAGAGCAAACACAAGATGCTTGCAGATCAAAGGGAAAGGGTGATTTAGCTCACATTATACTGCCGTACAATGGTACAACAGTGGCATTATTGGGATGTAATTTTATTCTGCCATTAAAAAATTGAGCCAGGCCTACCAGACAAAATGTTTTATGCTACCGATTCCCATCCTCTGAAAATACACTGAAACTAAAATAAGAGATAAAGGAATATATGAAGTGATTAAAGTATTGAAATATTGAAAGTATTCAAAGTATTGAAAAGTGTCAATGCTATCAATATGCCAAAATGCTTTCTCTAAGAAAGGAATTTCTATTAGGTAACTTTCATAGTTCAAATAAGTGCATGTTTACCTTAAGGTAATAAGCAAGAGTAATACAGTTACATTTTAGGGGACTCACCTCTATTTCATCTCTATCTACTGTGGGCATCCTGGTTGCCACAGAACAATTTTAATTTCATATAAAGTTTACCTTCAGAGTATATAGGAGAGCTGGGCACCAAATACAGTGGTGTGCCCAAAGCACACAAACACTCCAGCAATTGCTATATCAAAACAGCTTATTTGGAAGAGTAGTCTTATCAAAGGTAAATTTTAATTAAAGAGACAATACCAATAAAAATCAGGTTTTGAATGTGTATCTGAATGCTTATCCCAGAATTATACTCCAAAAGGTTCTTTCTGCTCCTGCAGGAAAGCCAGACAATCTCCTCCTCATCTGATTTGTCAGTCTGGCTAAAACTAATTAACATAATTTGTATTTTGCAGTGGTTATATCTATTCTATACAAGACTTACTGAGTGACAAATAACTGGAAAAATTGCAAATTATTCTGGAATAAGTCACTCCCAGGAAAAGAAAAGATTTATTCAGCATATTATTTGATGTGAATTATTCATTTCTCTCTGAGTAAATGCACATTTTCTAAACAATCTTCAGAACACTATTTTATCTTTCCACTTAACTCTTGGAATACAAATCAGATTAAAGAATGTAAAATATGTTTAACAGAACATTTGAAAATTGTTTCTAGCCCTCTTGAAAATTCTACCTTGTTTTCAGTACTGTCTGCTTCACTGTGCTCAATCTAAGCCGACATGCGTAATATTGGTATGTGTAATGTTGCTATTGAATATTCACATTTCTGCAGCCTGCATCTGAAGGAAAAATGTGAGCTGCATCATTAATATCTAGATATTGCTTATATTTGGTGAGACACTGGTTTTGTTCTGCTGAGCTTGAAAAGCAAAGGACTTAATGCCTGCTCAAGCACTAGCTCTGAACACTCAGAAACTGGTGAAACAAAGACAGAGAAATGTCTCTTTGCCTGTATGAAGACCTTTCCTGCAAAAGAATGCTAAACTTGGTTTTTTAAAGCTAGACACTCTTGAGTTCTTTAAGGCATGCTTTCTAAGTCAACTCAATGAAAGGCCTGATTCAGCTTTTAGGTGCACTGACCTCTTACGTGAAAAAGCTAGTTAATCTAGAAGTATAAAGAAAATAAAAATTACATATGATTAAATGATATAACTATATTTATATTTGCACACATATAAGTATTAGAGAGATAGACAGAACATAAAATCCAGGATTAGAGCCACGATTTCAGTAAAGCAAGAGCTTTAGTTTAGGACTTTTAACTCTGTCTAACTTTGTTTTTCTTGTGATATATCACAGTGCTTCTGTAGCCAGGTCTCACATTATTTTTCTGCATGGCAGCAAGAAGTCCAAATTCTGAGTGGCAAGGAAGTAACTCAGAAAAGGCTAAAAACCTAATTTTGCCAAGTAACATATTTTTCTTGTTTATAATGCTTCCCCTTTCCTATACAATGTTCATGTGGTCATTCTCTCACCTTTCTCAACACACAGTGCATATTTCCCATTATTATGTGGACAAAATTTATAAAATTACCAATAAAATTTTCTGCAAAACCACAAGCACTGTGAAATAGGAAGACTTTTTTATAAACTAAGTAGAAGTCACTACCTTCACTAAATAAAAAGCAGATCTCTCCATGACTTCAAAAGGACTAGTTTCATTTCATATCGAGTTCTGAGGTGTCTCCAACAAGCTTAAAAGCTCACTTTAATATGTCATTGTCTGATGAATATAACTTGGGATAATCACTCACATTTATTGTGTCAAGAATCTTCCAAGTTGTGCAACACTGTCTGCATTTGGTATTAGTGATACTATTTTTAATGGAAAAAATAAAAAAATTAAAAAAGAAGCTGAATCTATGCCAACTAAAAACTAAAATATGTTCATTATTTTTGCAGGATTTTATATTTCAACACCTTTAGGACTTGGATACAGAGAAGAGAGAGTCCGAATTCTGAGTTTGCCTTTGGTCTCTTCAGATTCATCTTGTCTAAGCTTTTGGTATTCTTACATAATTCATATATATATATATATATTGTTGAAGTATAAAACCAAACAGCTTTCTTTCATATATAATATTAATCCAAGTAAATATTTCAGCAATACAAGCCTGTTTCTGCTTGAATTGTCACAATTGGTTTCAACTCCAGGCCTGAAACTCTGACTCCTTTAAAGATTTGATTCTTGCAGTTAGCTTTAATGTGTTTTCTTTTCACCCTGCATCCAATATTCATTTCTATACAGAAATCATAGTAAGAATCCTTGAAGTGTTGGCTTTTATTTCATGAAGTTTAACTAGGCTCCTGCAGAAAATGTAGCAAAATGCCAACTGAAACTTTGAGATACAATATAAACATACGCCACATTTTATGTTCGTGTCCTCTGCAAGTTAGTCCTAATTCCATAAAGCCATTTACTAAATAAAAAGCTTGAATTATTTTCATGAAATTTCACTTTGTTCTACTAATAAAAAAATTGCTCTTCCTCCTCTAGGTATTTCATGTACAGTACCAATGTTTACCGTTTAAGAGTTAGCATAAGTAATGAACATGGTTTGGAAAAGATCATTTTCCAAAAAGAAGGAAACTATGGAAACTATTGGAATTATGGACAAGTAACATTAAATGAAACATCTGCTTTTAAGGTTTGTTAAAGTGATAGTTCTTTTAAAAATTCACTCTAGCAAAACTGATATCAGAGTTTTCTGCCAGATGAACTCAATGATCCACGGCTCCAAAGATAGCATCTAGGACTATTTACTAATGTATGTCATCAAACAGATATTGGCATGCAGGAGAGTGGAGTTCCCACTTGAATTGTTATCCTCCTTCCTTCCCTACGCTGGAATTTAAAGTGTTATTATTGTAGAAAACAGAAAACCCTAATACTGTCCCTGGACAACCAGTTATAATGAAAAAGAGCTTTCCACAAAATGAGGGTGTTAAAAGCCTATCAAAACCTGATGTGGAGTTTAAAAATCTTGACAGCGAGTGTGATATGAAGCACTTAGCCATGGGAAGAGTTCAATTAAATAACTTCAGATTCTGAAGTAGTGTTTTCACTTATTAATTACAGAATAATTCACTGAAAGTATGTTTCAGACAGAAATGTATTTGGTGTCACAGAGTTAACAACCAACCTGACTTATCTGTAAACAAAAGGAGAAGACTTATGCTAGGCAATTTCATCAGCAACTCTCTACTGAAAACAATTTCTTTTTATAGGTATTTGAGATGACTTGTTCTGCTGTAGTAGTTTAGATTGATGCAAAAGCACTGCCAGAGAGATGCATTTACCATCTGGGGAAGTAAATGCATCTGTGACCTGGCTGTATCAGATTTCTAGCAAATGTGTGTTTTATGATCTCAGGAAGAGAGCTATAACTAGCTGTATTTTCCCATCGCAAAGTTCTTAGCCGCAGAATCACTTAAAATGCTTGGATATTAAGGCACAGTAACAAAGAAGTAAGGCTAATTCAATTTTTTCATGGAGATACACCATTAGGTCAGGAGAGATTTGAACTGATGTGTGATACAGAATTTGTGTTTCAAAAATTACATGAATTTGTATATAAAAAGTAAAGTTATTCAATAGTTTTAAATCATGTTCATCATGAAGTTCCTGCATTCCTGTAGGACATTCTGCATAGTGCTGGTGTGTTCCTCCAGGAATCCTGTCTCATTCCTGATGTCTTCCTCAGACTGTGGCACTCATGTAGATTACAATGGAAATCAGAGCATTCAAGAAAGAAGTTCATTAAATTATCAAATTCTTTTTTTTTTTTTCTTATGAACTTAGGTTATTTTTGATGCATTCAAACTGCCTGGTCCCAGTGATATTGCCTTGGATGACATTGGCCTGACAAAGGGAAAGTGTGATGAAAGTCTTTATGTAGAACCAACTGCGATTCCAACTGTTACTACTGCCCCTTCAGGTCCTAGTAAGTAAACACTAAAATACATTGATTTCCATTTCCTATTACTACATTTGTGTAACACTGATTAAGAATTTTCATCCTTTAATATTATAAAAATCTCTCCTCATCATTGCAAAATTATCTTCAGGATAACATACTAAGGATCAGGTTTCCTGCCCATGACTCCATTAGTAGTGAAAAAACTGTTAGGTTGACAGCTCAAACTATCAGTATAATTATCTTCCAAAACTTGAAGAATGGAGGATAATTAAAGAACTCAGCTTTAATTAGTAAAGCTTCCAGAAAGCCATTGGAGATGAAAGAAGGAAAAAAAAGGAAGGAAGATTATAACCTCTAGATTTGAATCTATAAACAATATAGCAATGGAAATATGACAATGAGCAAAGTTACATAATAGTATCAGTAGAGTTCTCAATAGTAAAAACTTTCCAAGCTCATAGAACACATGAACTTTGAAACCTCCTGTGTTTAGGGGAATTAGTCTAATAGTGCCAGAATGGTTTAAAAATGGAGCATGATTTATGTAAGTCTCTAATACCCAAAGCAGAAATATTCTCTGGAACAAAACATACAATGAATGAGTTTTTCCCAATATGAATTTTGTCGTATTGTTATTACTAGTTTATCTGATTAGATTAAAACAAACAAACAAAAAACCCAAACAAACAAACAAAAAAACCAACCAAAAAAAAAAACACCCACTAAACCAAACAAACCAGTATTTGCTTTGAGGAAAAAAAATTGAATATAGAAATATAAGGGACAGAAGGAAAGTTAGCAGTCCTCATGTCTTAGGAAATGATTAGACATGGTGGGGGGGGGGGAACAAACAAAACAAAATAAACGTACAAAAAACTGCCAGCAACTCCTTAGGACTCCTTCCACTCCCTGACCTAATGATAGGTTTCAATATTTGCATAAATTATGGAACATGTCAAAATGCAAACCTGATTTCTTTGATTTTGCCTTTTTAAACACTACTCTTTGTAGAAAGGCAGAGGTGATGAATAAATTTTCTCTCTGATAGTAAAGGATGCTGCATCTCATTTCATCTCATTATTTTCTTGTCACCTCTTCTGAATTCCAGGTTCGATGAGAAACTGGAAGAGAGTTGGTTTTGCTTGCACATTTTTGCCAACTTCTCCAAGTCAAGTAGAAGTTAATGACACAGGAAACATTGCTATCTGTAACATATATAAAGCCTGATCCAGACCCATCATATTCAATCTTTTAAAGGAAAGCAGAGAGATTTAAATTTCCTCAAATATTCCAGTTTCACAGAGCTCAGTTAGAAGAATCTCGATGAGAAAAATACAGGAAAAGGTCTATAACCATCATTGTAAATCTGAAAAATTGATTGTAAAATTGAAGAAAGATTGTATATAACCAGTTCCCCACACATTCGAAGCAAAAAGTGGTAAAAATATGAACACAGCTTTTGGAAAAATCATTAAAATATCTGAGAGGCCATTGCCATGACTAAATAGCCACTTTGCTAGGGCTAGTTTATTGTGAAAGGAGCATGAACTCTTTTTGAAGGAAAGATTTCTGCAGAAGACCTATTTAAAAATGGCTTCAAATCTTTAAAACAGTGAATAAGTTCCAGGACTGCCTGTTCCGAATGATGCAAAATTAATAATCTATATTAATGTTGATATCCAAGCAAAGATTGTTAATAACTATGAAAATTGGTTATTAACATTAAATCTTGCCAAAAAACTTATCTACAAGGTTTGAAGCACTTATACACACAGGGAACAGGCAAAACTAGAACACTTTAAGAAATAACCAGCAAAGGCAAACATTATACTGGAAAGAGGTTCTTAGTTTCAATTATACCTCTTGCCCACCAGAGGACTTGAGAGGCTCCTTTCTGCTGATGGCAGAAGGCAATGGTGAATTACAAGATGCTTTAAGTATTTACTCACAAAAATTATCTCCCGACTCGCAGGGCTGGCTACAGCTTCAGTGCCCAAACACTTGCAGAGGGCTCTGTCAATGTCTCGTGAGCTTCTGAGGTTTCTGATTCTTCCCAGGCTTCACAGGGTGCTGGGAAAAGGAGACAGATGATCTCTGACCTTATCCGGGCTCTTCTGGATGATATGTGTATCTCCAGGACTTCCACCTTGCCATGTGCAGTCTCAGCACAGTGTCAGGCTGGCTGTGCAGGCCTATTGCATGGAGGCATTTAGAGCCTGTTCCTGGTAAACTCAAAGCAGGCAATTTCCAGGCAGTTCAGCTTATAGCTCGGCATAATGCTGCAGAAGGCAATGGCAGAATCACTGTCAGAGGCAGAGAGCAATAGTGGCAGCATGCAGCAGGAGGTGTGAATACAAGGGCAGAGCAGGTTGTGTCACCTGCTCATCTCCTTTTATCTATACAGGCCAAGACTAATGGGCCTTTGGACACAGAACAGCCAATCGGAATGGCAGTTAGCCAAGCCTGACCATATTAGGTGAAGCTATAGGCTTGCTTTACCCATGTTTGGGAAAAACACAGGCCTTGCATGAGGCAGGCACAAACCAAGTCTGTGTACCTTGTTTACCAGAGGAGCAAAACAAGTCTGGGCAGGCCACAGTCCTCAGACTCAGTGGCTCCAGGTTCTTTGTCCTCTTTCCTGTGGTTGCTTCTCCCCATAGCAGAAGGAAGGAGAGCAGAAAAAATATCTCTGGGCAAGCCAAGACATGGATAAACCTATTTTGGCCTATTCAGGCCTACCATGATACTGCCTCCTATTAGATTTATTGTCACTCACACAGCACAGCTTGTTGCTCTTTTGACAGTATAAAGTAAATAAAAGTGTTCTAAAATTAAAATAACTGAGAAAAAAATATCTCTGCATTGCATTCATGTTAAAGCACTGTGTACTAATATCGTCATCCTATCAAATCTACCACCTCTAAATCCATTGCATCAGGACAGGTAAGAAAACAAAACCTTCTAAGTAGCAAAAAGAGCAAAATTTGGTTTTAGAACTCCATCCTGATAAACAAGAACGTAAAGTTCAACAGCATGTCAGTAAAATTAAATTGTGATTACACAAGTAACTTAGTCATACCAAAATGCATTTTGTCATTTGATTGCAGTATGCATTAAAGTAATACAGTGGAGGGGTGCTGACATCTTTCACCTCTACCCACCTTTCAGATGTTGTGGGTAAATACATCTTACACCTTATCGTCTGTCTATGGTTAATGGCAGAATGACCTGTTGTAAAAAAAAGCTGAGTGCTGCTGTCAGAACATCAAAGAAATGTCATTCAAACCAAAATACAATGATAAAATTTTAATATTCAAAAAAAGGAGCTGGTCATGTGGCTTAAAACTCCTTATTAAACACATTAGAGAAGACCCAAACTGTCCTTCAAAATTGTACAGAAGTGTGGTCCAAGGTGTTGCTGAGGCAAAGCTACCTTGTTTGCATCACTTTGTTGAGGCATGTTACATAGACACTATCTGTAACCTGACAAAAAAAACGGTGAATATTATCAATCATCTTCAAAGAAATAGGAAATTACTTTGATGGATGCAGTGCAAGCTTACTAACATTAATGGTTTCACTACAAATATCATGCTACAAACAAAAGATGAAAGAATTTGAGCTGAGCCAATGTCTTCTGCTAGGTGTAGAGCTTCAGTAAAAGGCAGTGGCATTATTCACAGTGCCACAAAAGCTCACTAAAAAGTAAAAAAAACCAAGATTTGATAGTGAGCTAGAGAAACCAGATTTACTTTTGTCTTTTACACAGGGCTGTCAACTTACACTTTCATCTAAAACAAAGACTGCTTTCATCTTCGTATTCATTTATAACCTGTCTTTTAAGACAAACAACAGTGTGGAAATTGCAGTGTAAATTCCACACGTAAAATGTATATATCAATACAAATTAAAGTTTTGGCCAAAGCACAGAGGAATGTTTCAATGAGCAGGTCATATGTAATTTTCTACAGTGTTGAGATTATTATGTTCATTATGTGCAATGAAAGGACCAAAATTATTGGTGCTGATTGCTATTTGGTTCTGTAACGAGTGACAGCTGTGTGAATATCTACAACTGCATATTATTAAAACATTTTTTTTAAGACATAAGTAAAATTATTTCTATCATTTTTCCATGCAAGGGAAAGAAGATCATTACTAATATGCCTTATATGTAGTCAGCACCAGATCAGATTTCATTATAAGTTGCCTCCAACTAAGAAAGTTGGCTTTGCTCTGCTCATATCACCAGATGATACTGGTAAAGAGCCATGCATTCCTTTATGCAAATTTACAGTAGTCATGTGTCTATTTGTACATACAGTAATGCTCCATAAAAATAAAAATTTAAAAAAAAAAAGCCACCAATGTAATCTCAATTTGTTATTAATGCTATTTACAGAAAACAGTCCTCATTGTGAGCCATGTGGCTGAAACACAGTACATTTGTTAGGGTGTGATAGTTGACAATTTCTTTTCCTTTCAGAGGTAATTTTTTCTTGACAGGAGTGACATGGTGAGATATGAAGCTCTGTAAAATGAGTGTCATAAGAAAGTTCAAAGTTTCCTTGTGTTCAGTGAAGCTTTGTTTCAGTGGGATTCAAACAGCAAACTCAATAGGACTTGTAGTATATGAAGTCCTCAACCAAGTGGCTCCCAATCTGCAGTACTGAAGATATTGAACATACCAAAACAGTACTGAAACAACATGGAGTTAGAAAGAGTATTAAGTTATTAAGTTTAGCCAAAGTCTGAAAGTAAAAAAAAAAAATCATCAATTAAAAATATTAAAACCATAGATTTCTTCTGTCTTAACTTCATTTCCTGAAGCAGGCAGAGAAGTGCTGTTTATTTTTTAATAAAGTATTTGTGAACAGCATAAATTGAAAACCAACAAAGTTCATTCTGAAGGTACAGTTGAAATGAAGATAGATAATATTTCCCAACATGAAGTAAAATTTTGGAAAATAAAGCTGATATATTTCAGATGTAATCCATCATACAAACTATATATTGGAAGGGAATGGTGAATATATAAAGTACAGCTGGCTATGCCTGTATGCATGAGTGTATGTATGTATATACACATCTACAATATTTGATTTTAAATACATTTTATTCAGCTTTATGTATAAGTGCATTATACATGTTTGTGATAAAGACTTTTCTTATTGGAGCAGTTGTTTCAAGCAAAAAGCAAATGGAAATTACTACTTTTACCATTGATAAAGTTTAACTGTAATTGTTTTCAGGGTCCTGGTGAAATCAAAATAGTTGCTATTAATTTTATTTGCTAGATGACAAAATGGGCTTTAAACTTTATCTCTCCTAATGCAAGAAGATCAATCAGATAATGAGCAAGGCAAGCTAAGTGCATTAATATATTATATTTGAGATAAAGAGGTTTTCCTCTCTTTCTTTGGCATTTTCTATCTTTAATTTAGTCCAATAATAAATTACTAATAAATTATACGGTTTCTGCATCATGTTCTTTTCTTCCTATTTTCTGTCACACACATGGCTTGCAGAACAGTAATCACCAAATGAAGGACAAACTTCTTGTTATAGGGAGAAGTCTCACAGAACCATCAGAAACCCAGTTGTGCACTTTGGCACCAGCACTTCATGAACAGCAATATAGGAACTATACTTGTAGGTAGCACTGTGACACTGATTGTGTCTGACTTAGACACTGTAACTGATAAGGACAGTGAATTCCATACGTGACTTGTTCCCTCAAAGCTCTCTGTCCTTACTGCAAGGCTGGCTTCTCACAACTCATTATTCAAGCTCTATGCCAATAGCACCATAACTGAACCCTCATAGTGATTAGCTATTAACTAAAATTAGTTTTCCCAAATGATCTGTGTTGCAATAGATTGCAAATGTAAAAGAATGGATTAACTGTGTTTTGTTTTGTTGGACTTTTTTCAGCTGACTGTGGAGGGCCAGTTGAACTCTGGGAGCCAAACAGTACATTCAGCTCTGAAAACTTTCCAAACAACTACCCTAATCAAGCTTTTTGTAAGTCATTCTTCTTCAAGTCTTCAGGAAAAGTTTAGCTGTATAAAAGCAGAGATAATACATCTACTTTCCCAAGTCAGATGCTGTCCAGCAAAAACGACCTAAGCTACATGCAGTGGGATCTTTTAACCAAAGTCCATATGGGATTCAGCAGAAGCTAAGGGAGCATGTGCCAATTGATTAAAAAGTGAAGACAAACACAGTCCCTTTGAATGGCTTCAGACAGACCAATTTCATAGTGCCTATTCTGTCAAATATCTGTATGTCAATGCAACGGACAAGGTGCTGAAAATTCCCATTTTACCATTGCACTTCAGTGTATTTGCCAGGGTGATATCATTATCTATTAAAGAGGTTACCTTTTCTAGAGGCAAAGAGTATGTGTATTTATTGTACAAGGGATCTTGTCTTTGTTTCTTAACATCCTGGTGGAAAAACATAATCATTTTGCTGATGTGACTTGATTTAGTTTGAGCTACAGGTGGCAGGAGTGAAACACAATGTGATTCACTATGTGCTGTTGATGTATGAAGCAAGGAAGAGAACTTGGTAATTTCTTCTTAATTAAATTTTCATTATTTATGACTTCACCTTTAACTGTAGAACTGTGTTGGGTTGGTAATCAAAAGAGTTGTGATTGTTTTTGTGTGTGTTTCTGTCCCACTTGAGATATGGTTGTGATTTCCAGGTATTAATTTCACAAGTTCTCAAGTGAGATTTCTGTTAGTGAGAAAATACTTTCCATTCTATGAACAGATTTATTTTACTTTCTATATAAAATTTACATAGTGGGCACTCTTAATCAGAGTAAATATGATAAAACATAGGCTAAACAGAAGCAAAGACTTCTTTTCTAAAAGACATCAAACTCGAAGGGCAGGCTTCTGTGACTAATTGTAGACATTATCTTACTATCAAATAAGTGACAAGGCTATTTGTCACATCTTCACCGTTACAAAAGAATTAGCTTTGCTAAGGAAACTCGCAGTTGTCAGGAATGGTAAAAAATGCATGTGTGTGTGTCTTAGGAGCCTCTCTTCAGCTTTCAAACTGATTTTAGAGAATGACAGTCAACTGAACCTTGGATCTTGACAACATTAGTTGCCTTTAAAGATAAGATTTAGACTTCCAAGTCTCTTGGATGACTCTTAATAGTTTAGCATTTATTTATTTATTTACTCTAAACATTTCAACATGAAAGTAAAACAACTGAATACAGTGATTTTTGTGTGCTGTCTTTCAGGTGTGTGGTACTTAAATGCTGAAGAGGGAAAAAACATTCAGCTTCATTTTCAGGTTTTTGATCTGGAAAACGTTTATGATGTAGTTGAAGTCAGAGATGGCAGAGGACCAGATTCCTTACTTTTGGGCAAGTAACATGTGATCGGACAAGTGGAGTAAACTGATAGACATAATGTAAACGAAATTCATTCTGATTTCATTTTACATTTCTTCACATGTTTGAGTCTCAGAAATTAGGGGCAAATCTTCAGAAAACATCCTTTGTTTTACAGCAAATTTTACAAATATTTGCACACAGCTTTCTATGCTATTTGAATGCCTTCAACTTCTCAATAAATAGGACTGCTCATTATGTGTAGAAACAGAAACAATCTCATAATTGAACCTTAATTATTTATACTGATATGACAAATCTGGGGTTGAGTTTTGATCGTTGCAGTCTGATAACAGCCAAGTTTAGGGGAATAACAATTCATTGTGGTAGCAGTACTTGCTTTTGAACCTAAAATGTTTTGAAATACCTAAGGACAAAACAGCTTAAATATATTCATGTTCTCATGGAGAACAGCTGTCTATACAGGACAAGATCCCTTGCCAGATGTCTTCTCTACAACCAACCAGATGACAGTAATCCTCATTACAGACGAGGCTGTAACAAGGAAGGGATTTCTTGCAAACTTTACTACAGGCTACCATCTAGGTAAGCATATAAACTCTGTAAGAGGTTATACCACTGGTCAAATATATTTGAGAAAACATGGAGAGGCAAAGGAAATTCTCAGCCCTTGGTCAACAGAAATACGACAAATACAAGAGAAAAAGCATAGTGATTACTCAGCTGTACTTTATGATTTCTAGCATGAAAAATGATGGGTTTTTTTGATGGGGTTTAATTTGACCAGTATCAATGTCATCTGCAACTCTACGTGATGCTATGTGAAAACTAACTCAGCATTTTGACCAAAAACTATTCAAATACTAGGAGGGCAAGTACAAACTATTCCTTATACAAGCCTCAGAAAATAACATGACTTCATGATTTATTTGAGGGTGTCACAAATGTATATTTACATGCACTTGTAAGATTCTGATTAGTGTTTGCAATACAGTCCTTGCACCTTCAAAAAGTTTGTCCTTAGTGGATGAAGAACCTGGGAAGAAGTAATCTTTTAAATATTTGGGCAGCAGTGTTTCTGGTCCCAGATTCTGGGTTTTGTCGATAATGAGGTTTGTCATTCACAGAAGTAATTCAGCAATCAGCTCTCCAAAACACACAAAATGGAGACAATCTCTAAAGTACATGGAACAGCAATATGCTTACCAGGACAAATACTTACACTAACTCTAGACCAAATCCTAATGGAATTAATTAAAGGATTTATATTACTTCCGCGAAAGTCTGACAGCAGGAAATGACAAATAAAACCCAGCATTTATTCAGAGGTGGGAAGTGCTATTAGTTTGCATGAACAGAAAGTCAACAAGAATCTATGCCCTTTTTCTTATTTTAAACATGATAAAAGGCAAGTGCCTCTCAGTTCAGCTAGATGCAGGATTTTTATGGATTAACAGCAATAATATTAATTTTCTTACTTGTATTATTCTGATTTAAACTTCCCAGAGACTCAAAATAGCTAACAGAACAATACAATAATAGGATGCCTTCCCCTCTCCCCCGCTTTGGAAAGAAAGGAATTAGATGTAGAGAGGAAAAGGGCTAAAACACCCAAATAGTCTTTCTTCGATTTGGAAGTTAAAGAAAAAGACTTTAACAATAAATAGAAGGTATTTAAGGTAGGGGAGTTACAAAAGGAAGGGAAACAAGATACAAAAAAATATATATATACAACCAGATTGATGGCAATGGATGGAGGCAGACTCAGGAAATGGTGGTCCCACCATGTGGTAGGATGGCCCAGTGGCAAAGCAGGAGCAGCAGGAACAAGGGTGGTGCCATCAGGCAGGCAGGGAGGGCAAAAACAGAAAAATAGGAAAGTCCTGTTTTTATAGGGGGTATAGACAGGAGGTGGGAGTGGGCTAACCACTACACCTGGGGTCAGGTTCAGACCATCCCCACGGAGGAGTCAAGAGGACCTGGGGTCAGGTTCAGACGACCCCCAGGAGGGTTAACCCTTTACATTAATCTTAAAAAAATCTTAACCATTGATTTACTGTTGTAAAATCTATTTACTGCCATTGTGTAAGACTGAGAGATGGGTCTGTGGGGACATACAACTGTTTCGCTGCTTCTTGTTCTGCCTTCCTCATCACATCTTCAGTTCAATGAAACTATGGCTTTTTTAAAATTTTGCTCGGTATCTTTGCTGAGACAGCCCACATTTTGCTGTAAAATAAAAATCAGGCTTAGTAAGGCAGAATTCTCAAAGTGGCCATTGCCATTTCGGCTAAATGTATTAAAGAGGTTTGATTTGCAAAAGAATTATGCTTATTCATGATTTTTGAAGCCAAAGGACAGAGACTAATAGGATTAGCATGCAGGTCCAAGGATAAAAGGATTGTCAGTAAATAAATTAATTTTACAAGAATATTTTTTTCTTTGCTTTTTATTTTTCCATTCAACATTGAAGTTTTGAAAAGGAAACATAATGTAAAAAGAAACACTTTATGGCAATATGCAATATAATAACAAACCTGTCAACATGAGAACTAAGTTCTATGAAAAATCTGTCCTCAATTATGGCCACTGTTTTTGTGAAAATCTGGTTCAGGCCTTTCATAAATCAAATTACTTTGCTTACATGTTGTATAACAGGCCGTACCAAATGGTGAAAGAATCTTTTTATATGAGTACTAAAAAATCAGAAGGAAAGCAGTTACCTTGCTTTAAGATAATTCCAGATAATTCAATGTTTCAATCAGTAAGATTTAAGAAAAAAAAAATCAATAGCATTTAAGTATGTGTCTCATAAATATATAAAATAGTTCACTAAATAGATATTTTGGCCCTGGAAAGAAGTATAACTTTGTATTTCCACTCTATCTACTTTTATTACATAACTGAGACTGAAGTAGCTTAACGCTACTCTTGTGAATCATAGAATCATAGAATGGTAAGGTTGGAAGGGACCTCAAGGATCATCTAGTTCCAACCCCCTGCCACAGGCAGGGACACCTCCCACTAGCACAGGTCACTCAAGGCCTCATCCAACCTGGCCTTGAACACCTCCAGGGAGGGAGCAATGCTTTCCTTGGGTTTGTTACTTTTGTCTCTTCCACTTTCACTCCCCAAAAGATTTTGAAAGGAGACTCTTGGCTTTCAGTACTTCTTTACTTGTACGTTTGACCTGGCATACTTTAAAGTTCCTAAACTTTTTTGAAAGTGCTGAATATCTGAAACTTGAAATCATTAGTCACTTTGGACAGGACTTGATCGAAATTTTACTTTCCTTGTCCCTCTGAAGTTCATTACATGTAACAGAAGCACACTAGTAACTAAGCAATGCTAGTCACAGCAGAAACTATGAGATACAATACCATAGATTCTATCTTTAATTAGCTTCTCCTTATCAAAAATAATCTTTATTTTGGGAAAAAAAAAAAAAAAAGGATGGATAGAAAAAGAAAGAAAAGGAAATTGAAGGTGCTGTGTACTGTCCAGTGAATTTTTATTCAGGTGAAGTGTACAATCTCCAGTGACTATCAACCTTACTTACAATTATGGATTTATTTTCCTTTCCTGTTTTCCTCCAGGAGCTTGCGCGGTTGATGAGCATCAATGTGGTAGTGGGGATTGTATACCATTGCACAACCTCTGTGACAACATACCGCAGTGTGAAGATGGCTCTGATGAAGCAAAGTGCAGTAAGGTTTCTTTCATACAAAGACAAGTAATGTGTGCACATTTTGGTAGGAATTGCCTAGGAAAACAGCCACAAAACCTCAGCTAGAATAAAGTACTGCAGGTCCATGAAGCCCATGATGATTTGAACAGTTATGTCTTGCTTTGTCAGTGCCAAAAAAAAACAACACACCAACCAACAAAAAAATAACCCAACAAATTCAGTTCTCTGAAATAGTGTATGTAAACTGATGAAGATATCTGGAAAAGATACAAAGTTCTTCTGCACTTAAAACTGGGGCTGCTACTCATAGACACATAATTAAATGAAAACTCCTTACATGCTTTCCTTCTGTATCCGTTTTGTATTCCCAAATTCTACCACTTTTTGCTGCAATCCATTTGAGTTTTGTGGCAGTATAAATGCTGCAGTGAAGGCAGAGAACAAGAGACTTCTTGGTGGAAATTCCCAGGTAGTTTTGTGGGTGTGAAGCCAAACTGCAGCACATGGCATCTCCAGCCTGGCTGGACTCCATGATATGGAGGCAATACCACAGCATGAAAGGATGGCACAGCTGCAGAAACAGCATCCATTGCTCACAGTGTATGTGCATGTGCCCATGACAAGGAGACTGAGGGCTGCTATTGCTTAATCTTCTGGTAAAATGCAGCTGTACAGCATGTGGGTTTATTTCACATGACACACATATAGCATTCTCTAAACATTCTTTAAAATGTAACACTGATGCTAAAACCAGCTTTGCCCTAGCACAGAAATTAAGTTGCTGAGTCTGGCAATGTGTTGTTCTGCCAGGCTGTTGTGGAGAGCTCATGCAAGAGTTAAAATTGGGCTTTGAAGATGGGTGTAACATCATCTTCCTGTGTTTTAAAGAGAGCTGCTACGGATCAGATATGTTCTTGGATGTGTGCTGACAGTTTGCATTGATTTTGATATCTTTTACATGCATGCATATATATATATATGTATTCTAGTATACATATATATACTCAGAGGCATGGATTTACTTTTCATGTTAGTGTAATTAACTGCTTTTTTTCCCCAAATATATTTTTCCTTTAAAATGCAGAGAATAAAATTAATTCCATCTTTTTCTTAAGAAAGGAGGACTTTAATGTGTTTCTCCAGTTCTTGCTAAAGAAGATCTGAACAAGATAACCATCACCTACATTAATATGATTTACTTTTTCAAAGATTTATTTTGCCATAGATTGTCTATTACTTCATAACAAATTACTTCACATTAAAGGACTGGGAGAATTGTTTCCAAAACCCCATTTAATCCAAGCATTGGCTGAATCCATCTAAGCTTTACAATATAAAGTTCAATTAGATACCCTCACGTTGAGCCTTTTCAGTGTCCAAAAGTCTTGCACACATTCCTGAAACTAATTTCAATTTCTTATCAGAAGTGGGAATTTGAAAGAGACAAACTCTCATTTTCAAATGCTCCAACTTCTGAAATTTCCCAGGTACCACAAAGAAAAGACTACCTCTTTGTGGAACTCTAACATATATGGAATTTGAATTAAGCAGAGAGCTCAATGACTCTCTTATTCCTTATGAAAAGTATGCTTCGAGAAGAACATGGATCTGATGACAAGAAAGGGAAAGCAATTATAGTTCAGGTGAAAGAAAGGACACACCAAAAGCATTTTGGAGAAATCTGGCAATGCAAGCAATTCTGAGATTTTTCCAAGACTGCTCAAAAAACCTGAAGTTTATCATTAATCAATTGCTATACATCAGTTCTTACATTCCTGCACTCTGGGTGTCAGACACATTCCTAAAAATCAAGTAATTTTTTTTTTTTTACTATAGTGACTAAGCTTTACTTTTTGGTGGAAATATTTTTGTGGAAAAAAGAAAAACATATAAGATCTTTAAAAAATATTTGACAGCTAGTAAATTTCAAAAGCACTGTGTGTTTTTTCCTTACTTCATGACTGCCATAATAGTAGCTCCTGAGACAGGCATTCTGCTAACCTTGAACCTTGTGATCCAGCTTTCTTAGTTGTTATGCCAGTGGCATAATATTTTTGGGAAGTTTAGATAGAGAGTTAGATTTTCAAGGAGCTTCCATTATTTGTGTGTGGTTTTTAATTAAAGCTACAAGGAAAACAGTGAAAATTGTCACACCATTTTGAACTGGAAAACCCACTCTCTTTTTGTAACTCTTTTTCCAATCACTGTTGTTGAACATTGTGTGGCCAAAGCTTCATATAACATCTGGAAATTACATAATGCTGACTGAGAAAAACACTGTTTAGAATCGATGGAAAATGCAGTTTATTGTCTATTCAGGAGACATTTACAAATTACAGTTATGAAACTCTCTTGTGGTGGAAATATAGGAGATAACAGTAAGATTTCCTTCCCGGGGAATACAGCATCCTGTAGATGTTAAGTTTATTACTGTTGTAATGTATTTTAAATTTTTTTTTTTTGGTGGTGGTTTGTTGGTTTGTTTTTTAGTTTTGGGGTTTTTTTTTTTTTGTTTGATTGGTTGGTTTTGGGTTTCTTGTTGCTGTTTGTTTTGTTGTTCTTCTTCAATGGCAATAATAGATTTGTTTTGTTTATATTACATTTTGTCTGCTTGTGGTGTTGGGGAGCATGCTAGCTAAAATGTTTGTGTTAATTTTGTTCTACAGTGAGATTGGTCAATGGTTCTTTAAGCACTGAAGGGCTGGTACAGGCCAGAATCAGGAACACATGGCACCTGGCATGTGCAGATGACTGGAACGAACAGATTTCAGACAGTGTTTGCCAGATGCTGGGGTTAGGGTGAGTAAAAAATATTCATTGTCTCTGTAAGTTGTTTGCAGATAATCCTGAGTCTGTATATTGATTTTTTCATTACCATTTTTCACTGGTGTCTTTACCACGCAAATAAAGTTAAATGTATTTTTATATGGCAAGTGAAGTGCTTGCATGCCCACACAACTGTAAGTGTTGAGAACCCTGTTCTGATGGCATTCATTACAGGACTGATGACTGCATATGACAGCTTAGGCATGAGGAGAATATTGGGAGACTAATGTGGAGGCATTAGTCTTTTATCACTTTATGTCATCATTTACTCCTTCACTTTTATGAGGATGGCTTAAGAATAAATCTGGAACAGTCATCTTGACTGCTTTGCTATCATACAATGTTCATTTCAGGTAAATTCAAGATAGTTACTGGGATATTTTGTTACTGGCTTCAAATACCTTTCCTATCGGTCATTAAACCTGAGCTGTGGAGAGAGAAAACTGTATTTCTTTTGATGTAGAGTTGGGTGAGGAAAGGAGGAGGGAATTACATGAGTGAAAGAAACAAATTTAGCTTCAGTCACTGTTCAGCAGAATTTCCAGGGAAAAGATGAAGACAGTTGAATGCAGGAGTGCTGCATTTTTCAGTCTATGGTAAAATTTACAGTTTAAATTCTCTCCTTACTTATACATTATGTGCAACTTCAGTGCCATCCGCTGAGTAACAAACAGCGTTCTTATGGTGCTGAGATCTTTAGAGAACGTCACTCACACAAGTAATAATCAAATTAAATTCTAAACTTCCAATTCACTATGTTGATCTCTGTCCAAAGTAGGATGCCTGCAAATGCCCTCCTGACAAATTAATTGTAGGAATCACAGTTAGGAGGACATAGAAAAACATTCACATGCATTTGAAAAATACTTTTAGTCACTGGATTAATGTATGCTGGTCTGGCTTTTCACATTTTCCCCTTTGGAACAGGTACCACAATTACATAAATACCAGATACATGCATGCACAAATCCTGACTGTAGTTTACGTATGTTATCTCATTTACACATTTAAATAAGAACAGATAAATGATGACTAAATGTTCTTCTACTCAAATACTTGGTCCTTTACAGTGTCCAGCAGCTGCCTTCTGCTGATTATTTCCACCCCTCCTCCATCTCTTTTCCCTCTGTAACTTCTGAACACCAGTCTTTTTGTGATCTGTTGGTTTTACATTTTTATGTTTGATAGGCTTCAGCAAACTTTTGTCTTTCACAGTACTTTCTATTACCTTTTAAAAATTACTTACATTTTTGCCTCCTTAATGTTCTGTGGCAATGTGTTTCATTGTGTCTCTATAAACTACTCAGACTTGCTAAGAAAATGTCTATTGTTTCCTAGTAACTCTTTTTTACTTCAGTTTCTTAGTTTATTACATATTCCCATTGTCAAGTAAAAGAATTGTTAAACATACATCGCATCACATGCTCGTACCCTGTCTGCTTCTGCTGTTGCCGATCCTATAGAATCAGATAAGATCCCCATAGATACACATATGTAACTCCTGTAAGCATCATGCTTTCCATGCATTGCCCCATAGCTGTGTACTTGTTCATAAGTAACATTGTATTTGTTACTGAATAGATGTTTAGAAGATTGAATCTCGAGTAGGCTTATAGCTCCTATACTGAATAATTACCTAGAACCATGCTTTATTAGAGCAGGGGGCTAAGGTTCATCTAGGACAACTTACTTTTGCTGGTGCTTATACATTTGCTACTCTCATTTACAGTTTAATTTATTAAAAGGACTGCAATGGTAGGAGTCCTGGAACACATCCTGATTATTTATGTAGCTGGGCTAGGAAATGCAGTCTTATACACAGATTCTAACAAATAATACATGTGAATTCTTTACCCACCGTTCTTCAAACATACGACTGTCACACTTGTGATGTGTGCCAAATGGGAAGCACATCCTGACGAATGCCTGTGTGGTAATCTACAAAATAACAGCTTAGGCAAATCATTTACAAATCATCTTAATGTGTCTGGAGCGCAAGGTGCAGAGACTGACGAGCAAGATCCTGTGATCAGCTCGCACTTGTAACTGTGTGCTGTCTGACAACACGTCAAAGCAGAGCGTCGTTAGTGCCGCTTTTGGCCGAAGCAACAAAACACACAGCAAGCTTTTCACCATCCCTCCAGGGTCCCTCTATTCACCAAGCTTCAGCAAGCTTTTCACCATCCCTCCAGGGTCCCTCTATTCACCAAGCTTCAGCAAGCTTTTCACCATCCCTCCAGTGTCCCTCTATTCACCAAGCTTCAGCAAGCTTTTCACCATCCTTCTAGTGTCCCTCTATTCACCAAACTTCAGCAAGCTTTTCACCATCCTTCTAGTGTCCCTCTATTCACCAAACTTCAGCAAGCTTTTCACCATCCTTCCAGTGTGAAGTATGCTCGTTCCTCTGGGGCCAGAGCTGGATGGGTCTTTGCCGAATCATACCCGGGGATGGGGACAGACAGTGCAATTTTGCCATACCCCGAAGTCCAAATAAGAACTGAGAGTTTAGGCCTTGCTCTAAACTCTGCAGTTTAATTTTCTACATGAACTTACAAAATCCTAGAGAAGGAAATAAGTTCATTGGAATACAATGGATTTTTTTTTAAGATTTCCAGGTCAATCAGGTTTTCATTGTCCCCACTTACAGTAGCAGCTACATGGCTGGCTCTTCCAGACACCTCAGCTAATCCTGTCTTTGACTGTCAGGCTCTCCAGTGTGCTCAGATAGAACATATGACCCGAAAGGGGTGGAAATGATCCCCCAGAATTTCTGCACAAAAGAAAAAAATCTATTCTGATGGATGAATCAAGATCACAAACAGATAGCATGACCTTACTCTGCTTAAAGCCAATGAAAGCCATTCTGCATATAAGAATGTGTATTCAGGCCATTTTTTCAGCAGTGAGGACCAAAGTTAGGAGAGTCCTAATAATTTGATGGTAGACTTAATTTCATATCAGTTGTCACCAAGCAATGATGTTGACTATAACTTGAAAGTCAGGGAGCAGGTCTCAATGATGTTTTCTTAATTTTTTTTATTTGTAGGTCTACAACTTCATTTATCATCAGACACAACTAGTAAGCCTGGCATAAAAACATTACTTAAGGATCTCCATTTCAAACTCAGAAAGCACAGAGTGGTCACTTTTATTTATAATTTACAAAATGTCATGTTAAAAATACTGTGCACACAAGCATTTAGAAAACTGCAGCCCTTTGTGTGAAACCACACGTGAACAAATTTTTGTTATGCCAAAGCAAGTATTCACTATTCATAATTTGCTGCTATTCTTCATTGTTTGTTTCTCAAACACTGCCCTGTGTCTCAAACACAGATTAAACAAACTGCAAACATCTCAGCCTGAAAACTAAACAACTGCAATTTCCTGATCTCCTTCTATGACAAGATACCCTGGCTACTGGATAAGGGAAAGGCTGTTGATATTGTATTCCTAGACTTTTGAAAAGCCTTTGATACTGTTCCCCTCAAAATTCTTGTAGACAAATTGGCTACTCATGGCTTGGATGAGCAGACTGTCTCCTGCATAGAGCACTGGCTACACAGGACGGGCCAGAGAGTGGCAGTCAGTGGAGTTAAATCCAGTTGGCAGCCAGTCACTAGTGGTGTTCCCCAGGGATGTGTGATGGGACCACTTCTTTTTAATATCTGTATTGCTGACCTCGATTCAGGCACAGAGAGTGGCAGCAGTTTGTGCATGACACCAAGTTAGGTGGCAGTGTCGATTTGGATGAGAGTAGGGAGGCTCTTCAGAGGGACTCAGATAGGCTTAGATCAATGGGCCAACATTAATGGGATGAGTTTCAACAAGGCCAAATGCCAGGTCCTGCACTTGTGTCACAACAACCCCAAGCAATGCTACAGGCTTGGGGCAGTGTGGCTGGAGAGCTGCTGGCAGAAAGGGATCTGAGGGCTGGAATAGACAGGAGCTGAATATGCACCAGCAGTGTGCCCAGGCAGCCAAGGAGGTGAGTGGCACCCTGGATTGGATTAAAGATGCTGTGGCCAGCAGTAGCAGGGAGGTGACTGTCCCNAACCTCCCTGGGCAACCTTTGCCAGTGTCTCACGACCCTCACTGTAAACAACTTCCTCCTAACATCTAGTCTAAATCTTCCCTCTGCCAGTCTAAACGCATTGCCCCTTGTCTTGTCATTGCAAGATCTTATAAATAGTCCCTCCCCAGCCTTCCTGTAGGCCCCCTTCAGATACTGGAAGGCTACTCTAAGGTCTCCTCAAAGCCTTCTTTTCTCCAGGCTGCAGAGCCCCAACTCTCTCGGTCTGTCCTCATAGGAGAGCTGCTCCAGCCCTCTGATCAACTGACTCTTTCTCAACATTGTCTATGGCATATTGTTAGTGAGCACATCTGAGACAGAGACTGAAATCATAGTGATCCATGGAGTATTTAGGTACATGAGGACCAATACTCTGAGGATTTTACTCCACAGATATCTTTCTACATCTGCGTGTAAGAAACTTCTCTAAGACTGTTCTCAAGGTTGTCTGTAAGCTTTGCCTAGTAAGCAAGTTGGATGGAATGATGGTTGCTTAGCATCTAGGTTAGCCTCTTACAGGCCTTTTGTCACAGCTTGGAAGGCTTCTGAAAGATGGACAGAAATGTCTGTGACACTTTCTGGAGCTTCAGAACAAGCTATATTCTTGATAATAAATTGAGTATCTGCAGGATAAGTGTATGAATCCTTAGAGAAGTTCTTCACATTCAGCATTTACCTATAAGTTAAGGGAGCAGCAGAATGGTCTTTCAGGTCACTCATAAATCTTAGAGTTTTCCACTTGTGTGTGGTTCAGTGCACTAAGAAACAAAATGAAATTGTGAAAGTTTTTGTCAAAAGCCAAAGCTTTGATTTTATTTCAGACAGCTGGGGAAGTTTAATAAAGCCCCCTGTGGCTACAGAGAAGCTCAGACTCATTTCAAACTGTGATCCAGAATTTCAGCACTTAAACAAAACAGAAAAAGAGCAAGAAATTGTTTGTTGAAAATTATCAAGAAAGATGCTCAGACTTTGTTGAAATGAGCAAGATGGATGCTGAGGTGAGATGAGAGTTCCTCACAAGCATTGTGAAAGCTTTGAGTTGGAAGGTTTATTGTGTTTCCTACCACAAAGTAAAACATCTATGCACTTAGTTGAAGTTTTCTAATTTAATATGCCATGGAAAATATAACCCAGTAATATTCATGAATGTGCATACCCTGAGCTTTTACTGGGAGCATGCTCATCTTCACATTGGTAAAATGCCTGCTCATCAACATTCTCAAGGAACGATTTAGTGCCTTTTTCACACATTAGCACTCACTGTGGCTCGGTGATTAGACTGGTCTCAGCAAGGTTCCTCATCACAGAATTTGACTCCAACTAATTGGGTTGTTACTTCACTATTCTCCTAGACTGTCTAAAAGGTTGTCAGGGTTCTAGGGTAATTTCTGAAGTGCCTATTAGTACACTAGTGTTTTATGTTAAGAAAAAGCCTGTACACTAAGCCAGAGTGTACAGATACTTTCTATGTATCTACATATAGAGAGGCAGAATTAAGTGGGCTTTTTGGTGTCCAATTTGAGAAATACTGCAGTAATTACTGTTTTTCAGTAGAGTGCATCATACAGCTCTCCCAATTACACAACAGAGCTATTGAACACCTCCTTACACCTATGCCTAGTATGACTCTCCATACACAGCAGATTTGCAGATTCTGTACTTCACACTGTCCAGAACAATGAGATGTATTGTACTTGAAGACATGGTGCTTCCTTGATACACAGGTGTTCTCTCCATATTAAACCTGCCCAAGTGGTTCTCTTCTTGCTTCTGACAGCTCATGCTAAGGGTCAGGTGAGAGCAGGCTGTCCCCCCTCAAAAAACTATTCAGTCTGACCACACTTACATCTTTTCCCCACACTATCTCAAGAGAAGGCAAATATGTTTCGTAGGTGTATCTTCCAAGCTGGTCATATACAGTACCATCAAAACTTGTTGCAGAATGGGATGTGAAGTAACTCTGGATATGGATTGTCCATGTCAAAACATTTTATCTCACCAATAGTACACAGAATTCTTCTGTTCAAAGGCCATCATTACAAAAAAAAAAAAAAAATTAGTCAAGGAATACACTTTAGAAGAACTATCCCATTCAATAGCAAACATGATACCCTTGGCATTTTCCACACAGTTCTTTTGACTTCAACAGATCTGTGAGCTGGAAATGCTTAATTCTACTAGATTCTTCATTACACAAAATATAGTTTTATTTCTTCTCTAGGCACAAAATTACAGTATCAAAGTAATTACTTCCCCCTCAAAAAAACCCATAATTGTGATAATCCTGTGTTCAGCTGTTACTGTTCCATTTTGCATACCGAGTTTTAGCTCCATATATTGAAGAATTGGTACAGCAAACCCTTCACTGTGTCACAGAAAAGCAGAAATATACAATTTACTGATATTAAAATAAGTAATACATGCCTCTTTCAATATTACTGTAGCATCAGAAATCTTAGAATACAATGTAAGTGTGAAAATAGGCAAATCGCATTTTAATCTAGCTGAGTTTCAAGCTTAAAAAATATCTGGATAAATAGTTATTATTTCAGGAAAAAAACATGCAGGATATCCCACCAGCATAATAATTCCATGAACCTTCCTCCACTGCTGAAACAGGATAAATATCTAAAAATGTGTGTATGTGTCTTTTCCTTCCAGGGATGCAAATACATCATCAACTGTATTATTCACTGGAGATGGCCCATTTGTCAGCATCACCGAAGCAACGGCCCACAACCTGACAGTTACAAAAAGGTGGGTGGGGTGAGGTGTCTTCCTCATACAAAGGATGACTTCAAATACGGTGGTGGTCATACATACAGTAATTTCCATCTCAAGTTTATCTGGGAGGTAACATGATTCTCAGTGAGCCTGGACTACAAACATATCTAGATATTATTCTCTGGCTGCTGCTGAATTCTGTGTAACTCTTGGCCACTCACTCTTCTCCCTCCATTGCATATTGTAAATTTAAAAGGAGGGAGATGCTTGCTACATCTCTAGCTAGCATTTGGTACAACCTTGAGCAAAACCTTTATCCATCTGTTGTGGAAATGATACTACTGCTGCAGGACATTTCTTATTGGTAAGTTTCTAAATTATGAATATACAATACAGTAGGAATATTAGAATGGAGTGGCGGTCACACATAGTTACCATACTAGGTTCTCTGTAATCAAAAGAGAAAGATGAGCAGTCCAAATTGTGCTCCATCAAGTCATCTTTTGAAATATAATGAGTCACCTTCTGTAAGTCATTGACTTTATCAATACAGATTCAGGACTCAGTGTGATTGCTAAAGTAAGCAATCTGCAGACAGGTATTTATATCTAGACAAATTAGTCCCACTCAGAAATGACTTCTGGATTTGTCTCCATATTTCAAAGTGAATTATTAGATGAGATGATCCTCGGAATACATTTCATTATATTCTAATCCTTCTCCATCCCAATAATAACTGAGGTGATTCTTATGGGTCCTCCTCTCTGCAGAGTTCCTTATAGATTAAATGAAAATTCAACACTAACACAGGATTGTATTTTCAGGAAACTCTGGGATTTACAGTATGACTCCAAAAAGAGAAAGGCTTGCCATCATGAAATGTAAAGAATGTATCATGACTTCAATTACCGTCTGTCTGCTCATAGGAAGGCTTATTGTACACATTTTCTGGATTCTACCAAATGTACTTAGGCAGAAAATTACTGTCTAATTGCTAAAATGCTGAAACCATGTTGAGTCCGTATTCTTTCAGGTTTCCTTTACATACATGCCACAAAGTAACAAAGCAGGAGAGAATTCTGTGCTGTGATTTGTTTACAGTAAACAAGCAAGCAAACAAACACACACAAACATTTATCATTCTCACTGTCTGTGAAAGTGTCTTAAAGTAATGGAATATCATTGCAAAGTATTTTTTCCTTTTTTCTTGAGTGGATGTCTAAACCAGTATTGAAATCTTAAAGAAGAGTAATGATTTAAAGATGTCTTTTGTTAATATCTAAAAAGTGATTAATGCAGGAGGAAATGGAATAAGTTCATTTGTCTCAGTTGTATTTCTGTTGCAGAAATAGGTATCTACCATATTTCATCTGGACAACTGATAGCAGTCATTTAAAATCATTACAGATTTGCACACTTCTTTTGTACATATAATGAATGACAGACACAGAGATTTCATAATTTTTAAAAAAATCATTAACAGGTAATCAAATTATAAAAGCTATTTCTCACATTGCTTTTGGTCTTTATTCAAGTGTAATCACCATCGAAGCAAAGGAGGGCACGTATAATAGCACTTGAAAGCTATGTTGGCAGAGACCACAAAACCATGCTCTGATGCCCTTAGGTAATATATTTCTTGGCAGGACAGCTTTTTAACAGGGAAAAAAACCTGCCTTGAAGATAGATGTGATCAGATTCCACAAGTATAATTGCTTTTGCCATTCCTAAGTGAAGATCATAGTCACAGATGTCCCAGCTACTACAGATTTCTGCCTGGCAAGCTGCTTCGTAGATGACAGTCAAAGAGGCACTTAGGATATTCAGCACATGCAATGCCTGTTATCTTCCTGACTCTTCAGCGCTGACCAAGAGGCAGCTGAGGAGTGGTGAACTGAAGTGCAAGCAAAGTTTTTATTCTATGAGCTAGCTTCAGAACCAAGAAAAAAATGAGGCCTGTGAAGTAATTTTTTCTAAAGCAATCAGTAGATACTGACGGTGGGACCCATCATGAGATCCTCATTGCAAGGGGCCCCACGGTTCAATGTAAAAAGAAAAACAGAGACAAATCTGACTGTTGCATGTTAGCTTGGCTGGCTTATGCATCTACCTAAAAGAAAGTGTAGATTCAGATAAAAGAGTTAATCCACAGTACAAGTGATCACTTCTGGAAATCTGCGGAGGGAGCTTGGACAAGAGTATTTAGTTGCTAGGACATTTACACAGAAGGTGGTACTGGTTTCCTGGAGGTTATGGTATTTCTGGTTGTCCGTGATGTCTGTTTCACTACCAAGGGACACCCTTATGAAGTCCATACATATTCAAATACAAATTACAAAATTTAGTTTTCACCTATAAAGCTTTAAAATTATGCATCTGTCTGGAAGAGGAAATGGAGTATTCAGGGCTGGAAGTGTATCTCATGCTTGCCCACTCTGTAGTGATGATTTAATGGGGGAGTTGCACTTGTGTGAAACCTCTGGGTGATGTGCATATTTCCCTTATAGTAAGTACATACCAAATTTTAAAGCAAAGGTAGTGAGGGATAGTTAATACCACATTTAAAGTATCCTTCCTTTTCTCCACTTAAAGATGGTATGGAAATGCATACTGTAAATCAGCCATTGGGCACTTGTTGGGTGGTTTTGTTTGGTCGGTTGGGGTTTTGGTTTTTGCGGTTTTTTTCTGTGATTTATTTCTCGGTGTATCAGATTTACATTGCTGGCACACACACCGTCACCAGTGTTCAGATTCATTACAAGCTATGAAGGCCTTGAGTAACCTCTGCTAGTGGGAGGTGTTGGAACTAGATGATCCTTGAGGTCTCCTTCCAACCTTACCATTCTATGATTCTATAATCTGAAAACCTCTGGGTAACAGAAATGCTTGAGTAGTTTTGATCTGTGATCTTGTGCTCTTCAGGCTCTGGCTTTATATCTCTGATAAATAATTTCTAACCCTGTATAAGCAGCTCTGGATTTCAGAGTCTTAGTAAAAAGGTGCAGTGATGCCAGACTAACCTGTTAAATTCTTTGGTCACGCTGATCTCTAGTGGTAAGGTATTGCAAACATAGCAAAAGCAAGGAAGACTAGAACACACAGTTTTATTGAGAATCTGTCACAGACAGAAGACCCATTTCCCTAAACCACAAAGGGAAGCCTACTTTTATATCTGTAAGACACCACTTAAGTGTCCATTGAGGAGGAATATGTGTGTTTAATATTATATACTGTTGTACGTTTATAATTAAAACATGTATGATAAAATGTTGTATTTAACAGTTGGATACTGACACAGGAATGTACTTCTGTCTGTATATGCTCATATACATTACATGTATGTGTCTGTATGTCTGACAGTCAGTACTACCTGGCGTACCTGTACTTGTGATTTAATTGCACTTTCGTTCCAGAGAAAACTGTTTGAACAACCTGGTGATGCATCTGCAATGTAACATTAAACGTAAGTACATGTTCCCTGGGAATGTTTCACACAGAAATCAAATTGTTCAGACCATAAAGCTCAGTGTTTATAGTCTGAATTGAAAGGTTAGGGAATGGACTGTAAAAGCTGTACTTGTAATGATATAAACACCAGCTTACAGTCTTCACTTGTTTTCAGAGCTAAGTGTACACTAGAGATGGCTCTATACTGAATACACTTCTATAAAAAATCCAGTAAGTTTGAGGAAAGGATGCGTTAAAATCCAGGTTAGAAAGCTGCATCTTGATTTTAGCTATAAAGCACCAAACGTTTTCCCACAGTAATAGTAATTTTGAACAGTAGTTCAGCCTGGTTTTTCAGTATTAGTTAATTTATTCAAACCTGTTGTATCCTCCTAAAGGCTACAAATACTTTTTGTGGTGGTTTTATTTGGTTGGTTGGTTTTACTTTGTTATTATTTTATTCTAGCTTGTGGAAAACATCTGGTCACTCAGAACAGAACAAGGATTGTAGGCGGAAGTGATGCCAGAAGAGAAGCTTGGCCGTGGATAGTTTCACTCCATTTTAATTCCAGGCCTCTTTGTGGAGCTTCCCTTGTCAGTGATGAATGGCTGGTGACAGCAGCACACTGTGTTTATGGGTAACGCTCATTGCACTTAGAAGCTAACACGTTCTGATAGCCCCACAACATGCAAGTATCCAAATGGTGGATTCATGTCAATAAAGCTGGGTTGAAGTATGACATGAGCCATCAGTGAGGCCTGTATAAAGCAAACCACACTTTTAAAGGATCAAGCTGAAGTCACTGAGGAGTGGTACTTTTTAGAGGGTTTATTGATGTTTATTTTAGAATTAAATTAATATAAATTCACAAGTGCTTTTCCCCCTCTGACTCCAAGGCAACTTTCTAATTAGCTGAGAGGGCTATGTGACATCCATGCCATGTCTTTTCCTTTTCACTTTAATGATGATGAAACATGTGTTTTATGTGCCAGTTCTCTAAGGATGCATTAGATTATGAATAATTTGTGGCACTGATATAAAAAAATTAACAACTAACTCACTGTTTAATTGCTGTGTTCTGAACCACTGGTGGCTGTATAGCTATGGGCTCCTCTACTTTCTGGTAAAACCTCAGTTCTTATTTTACAGTAGAATCACAGAAAATAAGCAGCATTTTCTGAACAACAAAGAATTGCACTTAAAATTTGTTATTAATATTGAACATTAGTACTTAACCCGTAATTGATGTGGGCCTCCATTTATTAGCTAAATCTTTTTACCAGTGTTATAAATCATTCTATGGTTCTGTGATCATATCTCATAAAGGTATACTATGGTACCTATTCCTGTTGTGTATCATCATGGATTGATCAAGATTTACTGCACATCATTGTAAAGAATCTTGATTTATGTCCCTTGATTAGCTAATAGTGGATATCCTCTAGGTGGGGATATTTATAGCATTCAAAAATGTGATGCATATTTAAGTATTTTCTAGGATTTGCTTCCATAACATCTATAATAAAAGCAATAAACTGGAATAGGAAAAACAAGAACTGCAGTAGAGCTCTCATTCTAAATAGCTAAGCTAAGATGGCAGTGAGACTGTGCCAATAGGTTAATGTTGCCTCACTGCCTGGTGGGAGCTACATTCCACAAGAAGACACTGAAATGAGAAGGATCAAGGTCTCTTAGTTTTCACACAGTATATACACACCTATCTTTTCACTTCCTTTTCACCTAAATCACTTTTCTGTTTTCACTTAAATCTCATTTTAATATCCTGACTTTGCTGAAATTTTCCTTGCAGTTTCACACCTTATCTCTGAACATTTCACTTAAACGCCCTAGTTTAAGACAAGATGACCTCTTGATGTCAAACCCAAAGGTCATCAGAAACCAATTCAGTACAATAATCAGGTTGGAAACATGTTTTTTCAACTAGGAACTGGTTGATTGAAAAATAGCAAATAATTAAATTCTCCAACTTAAATACAGCCTCAAACCAGCATGCATCGCTCAGGACAGAATGTAGATTATGTTTTATCATTTTCCAACACAGATTAAAAAATTGAGAGACCAATTTTCTAAGTCTATGAGCTGCAGCATTTACAGTGACATTTTAGTCCTATAATTCTTTAGTTATTCTACAACAATTTTCTGAGACTAGTATTAATTGCCTCGTGGGAAGTCAGGAGCGCTCTTCAGTGTTTAAAAAGCCGTAGTAATTTAGTTAATATATTTTCCTCCCCTGCACCACTGTGTGATTAATTCTTTATAAATAATGCATTATAAGCTTTACATTAAAAAGTCAACCACGTATTTCTACAGTGAGGATGTTTAAGATTGTGTTAGCATCTCAGAATTGTAAGCACATCTGCTACATTCTATTTATTTTGACAAAATGTGCAAATGCTATGAATTATCATGAGGGTGAGGTTAAAGATTAGCATTTTAACTAACCTATTTTTCAAAGCCTCAATTAATCATTCATAATTATGAATATTCTTTGCAACTTCTAGGATGCAATTAAAGCCATCTCAATGGAAAGCAGTTCTTGGCTTGTACGACCAATCGGATGTGACATATCCCCCAACAGTAGTTCAAAACATCGATCGAATTGTTATAAGCCCTCATTACATGAAGCGTACAAAAGAGAGTGATATTGCTCTCATGCATCTGGAATCCAAAGTGCAATATACAGGTGAGCTGTTACTTTCCCATCAAACAGGTTTACTCTGTAGTGCAAAACTCTAACCCTGCCAGGCATACGAAGATGATGGAGAGGCTGTACATTTTTCACAACAATCATTATGAAGCCAGTCCAGTACTTCACAGAATCACAGAACTGTAGAGGTTGGAAGTGACCCCCAGAGGTCACTGAGTCCAACCTCCCTGCCAAGGCAGGATCATCTAGAGTAGTTCACACAGCAACGCATCCAGATGGGTTTTGAAAGTCTCCAGAGAAGGAGACTCCACAACTTCTCTGGGCAGCCTGCTCCAGTGCTGCAACACTATCACTGTAAAGAAGTTTCTCCTCATGTTGAAGTGAAACCTTCTGTGTTCTAATTTGCAGCCATTGCTCCTTGTCCATCCACTTGACACCCACCCCTCAGATATTTGTACACATTGATCAGATCTCCTCTCAGCCTTCTCTTCTCCAGACTAAACAGCCCCAGGCCTCTGAGTCTCTCTCCAGAGGGGAGATGCTCAAGTCACCCAGTCATCCTCATGGCACTTCCTCAATATCTTGCTTAAAAAGTGGGTTTGAATTAATGAACGTTTTCTTATGTGACTTCATAGAAACATGAACACAGGGAAGAGATCGAAATTAATTGCTTGTTTCTCATTCACAGATTACATACAACCTATCTGCTTACCAGAAAAAAATCAACAGTTTTTACCAGGAATGAACTGCTCCATTGCTGGCTGGGGTAGTATTCTGAATGATGGTGGGTTATCAGCTTGGAAAACTGTGACAGGCACAAAGCCATGCGGGGAGACTTGCTCCTGATTCCAAAGGGGTTGCTAAGGTCAAATAGTTTAGAGAGGTACTCTTCCATAGGAAAATTGAGGAACTATTGTCCTCCCTCCACTGCTCCTTCTCTAAAGCAAAGCAATATAGTTATAACACATATCAGAGAAAAAAATATCTTGCATATACTCCTTTAATCATTAGGAAAAAAAAAAAAAAACAAACCTGTTGACTTTTTCTAAACAATATATATGTGTGTGTATATATATATGTGTGTGTGTGTGTGTGTGTATATATGTATGTCTGTGTGTATATATATATACTTTATTTTCAGATACTGAGTGGGGGAGGAGGATTAGCCTTTCTGACAGTGTAGGAATGGTTTTCCCCAGGGACTAGGTCAGCGTACTGACTGTAGTGTGAAATGTATGTTCTGTTTGTATATCATATACTCCAGATTTTGGAGTCTCTGTGAAATAGTAAACATGCCATTTCACTTCCACAGTTGCTTGTATGCATTTGCTTCTACATTTTCAGAATAAAATTGCATTTTATATATTGGGTAGGAATTAGTAGAAGAAACTTGAAATAATCAAAGTTACACAATGAATATTAAGCAAACATTAAGGAAACATTAAACAATTCAAGCCCTTAATTATCCTTTAGATCTCCCCACAGTGAGTTCATAGTCATTTATTTTAGTAATCTTGATTTAATAATAACCAAATTCAGTTCCACTACACAAATGAAAGACAGGATTCAGTTAATGAGCACTGTTTAATCAGTGACTGTGTTACAGGGGGTTTTTCTGCTGCCTGATAGCGTGCCCAGCATGCTGGAACAGGAACAAATCCAGCAGCGTTCTGAGCAGGATATCAGTATTTATTATAGCAGGTAAATGTGCTTTGTATTTTCATCAGGTCCCACTTCAAACATATTGCAAGAAGCAGAGGTCCCTCTCATTTCACATGAACAATGCCAACAATGGATGCCAGAATATAGTATTACTGAGAATATGATCTGTGCAGGATATGATGAAGGAGGAATAGATTCCTGTCAGGTAATTAGAAGAGACTCATTTCTACTGCTAGCATATACCACATCTAATCACTGAATAAAATGCTCCCTGGCCCTCCAGTCATTAAAACCATGACAATGACTATCCACAAATGTAATTTCTATTCACAGCATTTGGTCAGATTAAGATTTAATCAGGATGAAAGTTGAAAAGATAAAAATGCATTTTGTATTATTTTGCCATAGACCACATGGGAAGATAAATATGAAGACTGGAAATTTTCTGCAGTAAGCATTGATTACTGCTGAGTAATTTTGCGAAGGAAAGAGAGATGCTTAGGGAAGAGTACAGAGAAATAAATACCAGATAAATGGAAGTCACAAAAATGCTTCATACAGGGAAAGAGAGAGAGTAACGAAGCTTTTCCATGGAATCTGTAGACTCTGGACACCTTTTGTAAGTGGACTCCACACTATTTTGGAGAGGATGCCTTTCTACATTGATCTCAAACACTGTTTCCTGAGGATCTAGCTTTTATCCGTTCTAGCTGTGCTTATAACATAATGCTTCTCTTTGAGGGTGCAGTCAGTTGGCTGTCACACAGTTTTTGTTATAGCAAGATGGAGTCTACAAGTCTACAGCATGGAGACTGGCTGGTTCTCCTTAAGTCTGATGAGGAGCACTTTCATTGCTTTGGCCTTGCCCTCACAGCCTAAGCCTTCATCACATGTAGTGACTTTGGCTAATTGTGTAGGAGGAGGAGTATATGCAAGCCTTATTTCACTTGTCATTCCTTCAGCCTCTGTGGCTTTTCTCCTTATTTTTTGTCTTCTGAACCTCACACTGAAAAAAAGCAGTTGAGCACCACAGGCTGATACAGAGCACAAGTGACCAGTGCTCTGATCAATAACCATTCAACCATAAGCAAAGATGAACGAGTGAGTCCTCAGAGCACTTCAGCCTTTAGGCCACTGTCACAGCCTTTGAATATTTGTGGATGTCCTAGAGTTGTGGACAGAAGTATTTGAATGGCCAAGTCCTCACAGAACTGCCCTATAAAGCTCCATTCACGGGGCTACGTTTCAACTAACTTGATAGACACAATGAGAAAAAAAACACAAACCCACCACTCATGTCTGAGTTATCCTTCACTGAGCTGTGGGATGAATCAAATTTGGTCTCCCAAACTCCACTGCAATGCTACATCTGCTTAACTATTCAGAAGGAGGTGTGAGAAAAGGGCATCTTCTCTTCTAGCAATCTTGGCATCTTTTCTCTGAATTGAAACTGCAGAAGCTCTGGGGTGACCAAAAATAGAGCTGTGAAAGATGAGGGACTAAACATAGTAATAAGCAAAAAATATATCTGAAACCCAGTTCTGTATCAAAGACTGTTAAGAGCTTAACATTGCATCCTTAAAAATAAAATAAAATAAATTAAAAAAGAGAGAAGCAAAAGACACATATTATATTTTTCATATGGAAGCATTCATACTGATCCCACTCATGGTACCCAAGAAATACAGGGATAGAATCACAGAATCATTTTGGTTGGAACAGAGCTTTAAGATCATCAAGTTCAACTGTGAAGCCAACCTTACTAAGTTGAGAGTGTTCACTTTTAACTTTTCAATTTCATATTGCAGGGAGATTCAGGGGGTCCTCTGACATGTGAAGATGACCACAAGTGGTTTTTGGTTGGTGTAACATCATTTGGCCGTCAGTGTGCACTTCCCAAACGACCAGGAGTGTATGTTAAAGTCTCTATGTTTGTGGACTGGATCAAAAACATCGTCTATTAGATTAATATCTTTTAATGATAGAAATACAGTTTAAAGGTTGAAAGAAAGTATGATGATGTAAATAAAAATAGCATTTCCATCTCACAGTTACAAAAACTGAGTAGTATTTAAATTTTGAGGATAATATTAATAGTTGAGACCTCCATTACCAATTAATAGCTGTATTCAAAAATTGATGCTGTAGTTTCATCAGTTTACTTTTCCTTTTATATGACACCATGCAGAAGCAGGTTCTTTGAATGAAAGTTCATTAACTAGATAGTGGAGGGCTCTGCAAAGCATGGGCAGTAAAAATAAAAAGTCTGCAAACTGCAAATGCTTTATTGAAAACCATTAAAAAATATGAATTTCAGGCCAAACATTACCTGGTTTTTTGTTTTTAACTATATTTTTCAACATTCATTTTCCTCTCAATGGATGGGCAACTCTTCTCACCACATAGCAAAATGAAGGTTTGTGTTTCCTATTTAAACTGGCTTCATGGGAGTTCTATCTTGTCTATTACAGAAAGCTCTGGAATGAGATTTATGGATTGTGCATAAAGGCTGATCATGTATCATGGTGCTTTCTGATGAATAAACTGAATGTAAGCCAAAGGTTCTCTCTTGTGTAATTTGTTTGAAATTAATAGAGTTAAATAAAAATTGAATACAGCTTTTTAGTTTCCATTTTTAAGTAAGTGTTTTGGCAATTATTCAAGCAATTACAGACATGTACTTGTGTACACTCAAGCAAGACTCACAATACTGCAACTTTCCCTGCAAAAAATGTAATTTTTTTTAAAAATACCTGACAGCAATGAGTATCAGTTATTCCTGGTGAATAAAAAGTACAAGGGTTCCTCTGATACACTAGATGCTTTTTTCTATACTGATGACTTTTAATACTGATTTTGTGCTCTGGATAAAAGCTATCATGATAGCCCATTAGAGCTTTCTAAATGGGAAAGAATGTGAAGGGAAAAAGAGGGTCTTAGCTTCTTGAGCTCTTTTCTAAATAGGTTTCTATTAAGACAGAATTATCTACTTCTTGAAATGCCTTAAATTCAGTGATGTTTTAATGTTGGTATAATATGATGTATTTCCATTATTTCTTTTCAACCAGCATAGTAAGGTAATATATTAATTCCAAAGTACTGCATGAAAATACAAGATGCACTCTAACCGTGTGTGTGTATCTAGAGATACACACGTCAATGTGTAACTCTGGTAAGCAGCTCCCACAAGTGGTACTTAACACTGTTAAATGCAGATACAATGTACTTACAGTACACAGCAACCTCACAGACATGAGCTAGCAGTCACTGATAAAAAATACTGTCTCAAACTGGGTTTAGGTCTTCATAAGTATTAGAGGAGTAGGTCTACAGCAAAATAGTTAGCCTTATCAATGCATCTGTGACCACGAGGAACATTGACAGATGTATTTAAGCCAGGGAGAAGATAAAATGTATTTTATATACCTTCTTTCATATAAACCACACAGTTTTGAACATTAAAACATTAAAGCTGCCAACTCTGTGCTTCGTAGTGGACTACTGGTTTTCCTGTTACTCTCTTTCACTTGAAAACAGCCACCAAAAATAAAGCACATTCTGCCATCAGTATAAATTGATTAGGATGAAGCAATTATGTTAAAATGGTTAATTAAAATGTGACATGATTTCTGCATTATTTACCATACATCACTACTGTAAATTGTATTTCAGTCTGCTAAGGAAATACAAGAGCCAACTCAAAGCAGATCCAGTCACTGGAAAATGTGCATCCCAAAAATACAATAATACATTTTTATTTACATGTGGTTTTTGCTTTCCAATATGTAAATCATAGATGTATTTTGAGGTAATAAATCATTGCCTCAAACTAAAAAATTCTTATTATACACTCTGGTATATAAACATATGTAATATAGGTCAGTATAATGAGAAATAAACCTTTTATATCAATCCATTTATGCCTAGATAAAACTAGCATAACCTGAGTTGACCACATTCTAGCCTTCAATTCAGCATCCGTTACTTCAATTACCCGAATATTAACCAGTGGTTACTGCATTAAAACATGTGAGCAGCATGGATTATTTGCAATTGAGTCACAGTTGCAAGATGTTGAGAGGGTGTAAGCTTGATGCTGATTTACACTTGCTTGTACCCAAAAAAATATTGAAATTAAAATTAAATTTTAATTTTAAAATTAAAATTAAAAAATATTAATGAAAGAAACAAGAGCATTCTCTCAGATGCCTCTCTCATGCAAAAGGGCAAAAATCACTATAGAAAAAAAAGTATTTTTATATATATATATGCACATTCCCTGGGGAAAATAGAGGTGATGGGAGTATAATTTTTCTAACATTCCAAACTGAAGCCATGACCTCTTTCTGATGACCAGCTAAGGTTTACTGCTCATTGTTCAGTTCTTTGCCTCATCTGCTGCTGCCATTTGGAAGAGATCTAGACAAGCAGTGAGCAGAAGGGAATGTGATTATCATGAAAGGACGCCATAGCTGTACATAAAAGCCAGTAAATTTATTTGAAGTAGCTACAGTTGGTGTAATCTGTCATCTGAAACTGGAAATAATTTTCCTTTTTCCATTGTGTAGATTTTAATATCAATATGAAGCATGTTGGGAGGTTTTGTTCATTTTGTAGGTGGTTTTATTTTTAATTAGAAATTGCCACTAACAGAACATGTCACACAAATAACCCTGGATTCTTTAAGGCTCAATGAAATCCAAAGGAAATACCAGCATAAAGTCTAATTTCTACACATTTTATCTGCAGGTGTGCAATACCACACATATTTTTCTCTCTTCCCCCTTACTCCTATCTCACTTTTGTGTGTGGAAATAAGGCAAATATGTGTATGTGAGGGATTTGCATAGAAAATAATCACCCGTTTAAAGTGGGAGCCATAAGACTATAAATTAGATCTGTGCACTCTTAGCAGTCTTCTATATGTTATTCTTGGATTTCTTTAGATTTTACCTAGTATCTCAAGCTAAGGAAATATAGGGAACAAAACTATTTCCATCTCCTAAGCAAATGATGTGATATGATATGGAAATATATTGTCCCAGTAATCAGTGTTTCATACTTACATATAGAATCTGAGTATATTATAATAAAAAACATTGTATGCCACTTTCTGTTCTTCATTCATGCAGTTGAAAACGCACCCTCCTCTACTCCATAAGACACATCTGAAGGCATCTGCATTCTCCCAAATGCTGCATAGAAATCTCTTCTGCTGCATTAATAATTTTATCAATTGCCACACCTTTACGTATCCTTTGGAAGCACAAAGTATGAAGAAATAACTAATCCTTATATTAAGTTAAAGAGAGTAAACTCTTCAAGGCAATAAAAAAGAACTTTTGACCACGAGAGCACTGGTGAAAGAGGAATCTCTTGTCCTTGACTGAGTTAGGCAACACTTAAACCAGAAGAAACATAATTCTGGTTTTGGTGATCACACAGAATCACAGCATTTTGTTTTTAAAATCACTACAAAGGATATTGAAGTAAAGGTTTGAGCAAAGAAAGAAGTTGTGACTGACTAGAAAAAATAAAGAATATTTTAAGTAGGAATAGCAATATTTAACCTGAACTACAGAAAGAGGCTTCTTCAGAGAGGAAGTAAAAATATGGTATAGAAGCAACCTTAAGATGGTTCCAGGAGTGCTTCAGCAATAGCATTGTACAATTAGCATTATCAGTATCGAACATTTAAATGCTTTTTCTTTATTCAGAAAAACTGATACACCTTTGCCTCTGAACTCAAAGCTGTGGTTAACATCAGCTAGCACAATGTAGGGTTTGATTCTGTCTCTCCCCACAGTTTCCAATCTGTGCTAAAGCAAAACCAGATAGCTTGAACTCATGCTCTTGACCTCTCACTGCCACTCCAGCAAAAACCTTTTAACTTTCTGCTACAGCATCAGACTGTTGCCAACAAATCAACCAGAGTACTATTGCTAACAGCCCTAGACCTGTTCCTAATGACTGGTAAAACCTTTCTATGGTAAAGCTCTTAAGGAACAAAAGAGAATGGACCTTAATGATGTTAATGATAACTCTAAAGTAAGACTTTAAATGCACCTGAGTTACCCATAAATCTATCGATTAACATAATTAATGTTTTACCAGCTAATAGTCTGAGTAATGTTGAGAATCTATTAGTGCAACTTCCAAGAAGAGCTATTCATCTTCTCTGCCATCTACCACTACAGTATTCCTAGCAAACTATTAGCTATATTTAAATTAACCTTAGCATTTTTTACATAGATTTACTGAAACAAGTCATTTTAATCTTGAACTCTTGCCTACGGTAACTTTTTTCCCCCTCAAGAGAGGTAAAAAAATATTTACTTAAATAACAACTAATGGCTGCCTTCAAAAGACTCTTCACCAATGAAGTGTCACTTGCGGAGGTTTTATGTTGACTTTGGACTAATATGTCAAAACATTATGGTTATTCCTCAGCAAAGTGGATTCATTTTATGACATCAAATGACTTTTATGAATCCCTGGATTTTGCCACACCAGAATGTCACAACATGGTGGCTAACTCTGCCGGCAGCCAGATTAAATCAGTATTTAATAAAATAATTTAATATTTAATAAAATAATTTGTGTATCTGAGGATCAAAACCTGTGTTGTGTGAAAATAAACACTAAACAAATGTTTTGTATAAAACATTTATGCAAAGATAAATAGTTACACTGTAAAATTGTCAGTTCCATTTACAGTACATCAAATAGGTTACAATGCACAACGGACTAAAGAAATCAAAGAGGGTTTAACTACAAACAGTCTTAAAATCAATATACATTGTAGATATTTCCCTGTAAAAACTTTGAATGCTCTGTTCATTTCATTGCTCACAACTAGCTAACTTACATCTCTTAGCAAAATAAACACATACCCTTTATTTAGCATGGCATATTTTCTTACTGAATTAATAATCAAACATTATATAAAAATGATCTGAACATTTGCCTCAAGGGGGAGCTTACAGTTCATTCTTGTGGATCCTTTGCATTTTCAAGCCATTCCAAGCTCATGTTCTTTGACGACACTATAATACAGCCTGACTGCAAAATGTTATTTTTTCCTTTATTTCCAGTCAGTAAGTCATTACACCTCCATGCTACTGTCTTTTCTAGGCGTTTTTGAAATCCATAGTGTGGACTGGTTTGGACTGGTTTTTGTTCTTCCTTTACTGAAAAATAAAAACACAAACTACTTTCAGTGCGTGCACTCCTTTGCAGTCCTGATTCAAGTCTGTAACCAAATCTGGGCATTTCACCCCTATTTGAAAGCCATCTTTGTTGCTTTGATAGCATAGGTTCCGCATAGGTGGGTCTTGGTAAGCAATTCTTATCAATACTTAGCAGCAGTTCCTCCAGGGATGGAACAGACCTGGATCATAGTTGGCTATTTTACTTTTCAGTTCACATTCAACCATATTACTCCTAACAAGTGGCCTTTTCAGAGACACTGTTTGACCAGGGTGATAGGAGGCTGGGCACTTCCCCTGTCTGGGGGAAGGTACTGGGGATGGGAGCACACCATCTCCAGTGTGCCTAACCCACCCCAGGGGAGCTGCTGCAACCCTGTCCATGCATACTCTGGAGCTGCACCACTGTGACTGCAGTGCACTAACAGACAGCAGCATGCACTGGTACACCAGAAAGCCTCTTCTCATCAGGGATTGACCTAACTTCTAATGAGGTAATGGTGCATGAATCAGACCCTAGCAATGAATGACTGGTAGAAAGCTTCCTTAGGCCTACTTTTCATTCAAAACTGTCAATAGTAGCCTTTATGTTTGTTTGTTGGGTTTTTTTTTTAATATAAAAGATAAAAGTATTTCCAAAAGCTCTGTAATACTGCAAAGAAGTCCACACTAATCTTTACAGGGAGCCCTGAAGTCCTGTTTATGTTAAGGCCAGTCTTTCACGTGGCTAGCATGTCTGCTCTGCATAATACACCACCTTCTCTTACTTAAAGAATGATGCAGATGTCAGTGCAATGCATTCTGATGAACAGAAGAGGCACTTCATGAAGCATTGCAGCTGTGTTTCCACCAAAACATTTTAGTCTCTGGCCAGAATATTTCACATTTTTTTTAAAATTATTATTAGTTTTTCTCCAATTAAGTAAAATCAGAGAAGGAGAAGTAGCCCCACACAATTTTGCAAGTTGGAAACCTGAGCATCAGGATCCCAACAGTCTTATACATTGTTTTACCCCTTCCCGGTGTGCAAATGTAAATGAGTCTGAGTTGATTTAAAATGCACTCTGAGGGGGCTGGATGGTACAGTAGTTTTAAATCCCTCCAGACTTACCTCCTAAGTCCTACAAAGTAATGCATTATGTACCTGAGCCCATTGGAGTAACTGAAAAGTTGCTCATTGGTTTCAGTGGACTTTAGATCAGGCCACAATGCTATAAACAAATCATTTGCAATGAAACAAGTAGTTTCAGCACTTCTTTCTAAAAGAAACTGATTCACTACTTCCCTACAGATTAATACAGGAAAATCAAGCATGTTTTGTACATTGATGATTAAATGCTTTCAATACAGAGTCCTTGCCACACAGCAGGAACAATTTCTAAATACCTCGGGTCAGAACTTTAGCTGTATAAAATGAGCTTCTCTTCAGTGAACCTATGCTGATTTTCATCAGCTATACTTCCGGTTCAGGAAACAGGTTTTAGTAAAAGGGTAAGGAGTATACAAAAAAGCTTGAACATATTGCTGTTTTGACCGTCAAATGAAAGCATAGAAACTCAGAAATATACCAGGTTGGAATTTAAACTTTCTGCAAGGCATTCAGATGATAATGGAGATGGGTCTTTGAAGCAGTTTCTCCTTGCTTCCCTGGAAGAAATGAAAGGGAGAGCATCTAAGCATGAATGAGCTGATTATTTATACTAGCTACAGGGAAGATGTTTTGGTTTGCCTTATTACTACCCTTCAAGAGCCCAACGCCAGGCAAAATTAGTCATGACCTTTCAAGCTAGACATGTCCTGGTTGGCCATGGATTGTGGCTTTCAGAGGAAAGGTCACCATGTTGTGGAAGCCTAAAAAAGAATGAGAAGTCAGGTTCATTTGGGAAGTTGGGATCCCTCCTTCCCCAGCAGGACAGAATCCCTTTCCTAAAGCTCTACAGTGTCCAGCTGATCAATTCAAGGGGTTGCATCTTTTTTTTTTTTTTTCTTAATTTGCATTTTGTCTGAGAACTGCACATTTCTGATCAATCAAAATGTTTCATGAAGTAGGTCATACGTGGAGATATAACTGAAAACATATGGGCAAACATTTTTTAAAAACAAAGTTCTATATAAACAGGTAAAAAAGTACTTCTTTTTTGTGATGTCAGAATATCCTCTTTAAACTTACATGAATTTTAAAGAAAAAGTGGGTTTATTTTCTTTAATGAACATTATAAAAACAAAAAAAAATCTGTTTTGATTCTCTGATTTTTACATTATTTAATCCACTTAAATAAAACAAAAGTACAGTCTTCCAAGCTGAATTTGCATATCTGTGTCATAAACTTTTGAAATCTTGGAAGTTCAGATTAACTGCTACTGAGTGAGTTGATACAGCATCAAAGGCCTGATGAAAGCCCACTGAAGTCAACACTACTATTTCTATTGATTTCAGTGGGCCGTGACTCTCTCATTGTTTTCCCAGGAGTATTTAAGAGCTGAACCATTACTGGGGAGAGAAAGAACAGCCAGAAAAGATTTGAACAAGTATATCATACTCACCGAGACATCCAGCTCCATTGTAATAAGGGTTCCAGATTTACATTACTTATATGTCTAAAAATAGCAGTTATATAATTCCTTTATTACTGTTTTTGCTTTGAGTTTCCAAACTTCTCTAGCTGCAGCACTGAGGTTTAGACACAACCTTTCACAAGTACGACTTTGCTCGTCACAAGATGTGTTGGAAAGTGCACATTTTCCTTTTCTTTACAGGAAAGTGCATAAAATAAGGACTCAGCATAGCTTATGATGGAGACCCCATAACTTACTTATGATTGTTTCAGTGAGATACATTACTAAGGAGAGCTATGAACATCACTGTATGCTCACTTGTACTGATATAAACAGATGTGACACTTGCACTTTAAATAAGGTATTTAGCTATTTGCAGAAAATGCTAGATAAAATACACAAAGAAAAAAAAAAAAGACTAAAAGGAGGATTTTTTTTTTTAATTTCCCCAAACAGTGATCTCTCATTCCTTACTATTATTCCTGCTCTTTAAGAGGGATAACATCTTGTGAATTTATTACTTGTTATTTTACCAAAATAGTGTTTATTCATAAAAGATATTTCAGTTACACTTTTCTAGATTACCTTGAGAGCACTTTCTGGAAAAACAAACAAACAAACAAAAACCAAAACAAAACAAAAAACCCCCAACCTACAACATGAAAAACATCCTTAAAAGTTTCAGAAAGATTAGTTTAGGGGAAAAGAAAAATATATTATATGTTGTCATATTGTGGTATATGATCTTTTGAGACAGCTAAAAAGTCCAAATAATTTTAAGGCATGGGTCAAAACATATCCTATTTCGTTGGCTGCAATGTTTCCTACCTGCATAATCCTTCATTTGCTTGATACTACAGCTATGTGCACACAGTTAATTACTTCATGTCTCTCCTCTGGCAGATGCATGATGTACAAAAGGAGTTGCATTGGTGTGTGGCTCAAAACCACAGTTTTTTTGCTGTTTGTTTTCAATTCATCTGCTCCAGTGGCCCACACTTTGCTTTTATGGTATCTCCTCTGAAACAGAATTAAAGTGCTGCTGGCCCCTTAGATTTATCCTTGGAACAAACTACACTTTTGGTCAGAAAGTGAGGCGAGTGCTTGAGTTCACCCTCTCTCACTGCTGATCCCCCTATTATTTCCCATAGCTCAGATGCTGTATGAGTGGCAATCATGATGGAAGAGGTGAAGTGAAAGTGTTGACTGTAGCTTATCAAATGGTCAGCAAAGATATCTTCTTCAAAAACTGCTGAAGTCCTGGTGGCTATGTACTTTGAGGCCTGAACTATTTCAGCATATTGTGAAAAAGGCTGAAGGTGAACATTAAGCTGTAAAAGCTGTAAACTACTTGAATTTTAACAGATGACAAAATGTTTATTTGCATACTTAGGGGCAGATGTAAGCAGTCTTTTAGTATGAATAGCTTGCCAATGAAAATATGATTCCTGCATTGTAAAACCATTATGGATTAGTATATTTTACCTTTTATGAAGCATCTGGAAGCAGCATGTCCCAAAAGCCACCAGTATCAACAGCAGCAGTGGTATAGTAGGTATTATGACATAAATTAGATTCGGAATGATGCCTACAAGACAAAAGTTCTCATCAACGTCTCCCTTGTTGAAATACTCTTAACTGTGTGAGTACAAGTCTGGAGCAAACATCAGAAATGCATTAATTTACAGAAAGGAACATTTACACATTCCTCCTACAGAAAGCTTATGCAAAACCTATCTTGAGAACTTCAGTATTTTCTATCATCGGTGCAAGAATTTCTATTTTGTATTGAAAATGTAAGTACTTCAACAGAGCATATTGCACAGCCTGTAATGTTTGCAGTCCACACAAGCTGCCTACTTAGCTATCCTTGCATGTTCAATTCCTGCCCATGCAGACCACAGAGGAACCTTCTTGGCTTGATCTGGCACAGCTCTGGCCTGAGGGCAGAATGCACTTACCCTATAGGGAAAGCTGGGGAGGGACTTTTTAGGCTCTCAGGTACTGCCAGGACTAGGGGGAATGGAGCAAAGTTGGAGGTGAGGAGATTCAGACTGGACATGAGGAAGTTGTTCAGCATGAGAGTGGTGAGAGCCTGGCAGGGGTTGCCCAGGGAGGTGGTGGAAGCATCATCCCTGGAGGTGTTTAAGGCCAGGTTGGATGAGGCTGTGGCCAGCCTGATCTAGGGTAGGGTGTCCCTGCCCATGGCATGGGGAGTGGAGCTGGATGGTCCGTGTGGTGCCTTCCAGCCCTGCCTTGTTCTATGGGTCTATGAAAAGCCACATTCAGAATCAGCCCTGGCCCAGGTCCCAGCTAAGGCCCCAAAGTAGGCCTCTACTAGGTCTCGGTTAAGCCCCAAGATAGGTCTCGATTAGGCCTCAACTCGTCCTCAGACAGGCCTCAAGGACACAGCAAACCTCCCCAGGCTGCAGGTCACACACCCAGAGAGAGAACAGGAGAGAGCTGAGCAGAGCCTGCTCCCTGTGCAGGGAGACAGAGAGTAAGGAACCACAGCATCCTGCCTGCCCCCCGGGGCTGCCCAGTCCCTGCAGGGCTTTTACCTCTGTGCTGTTGCAGTCAGTCCTTAACCCTACAACAGGAACCAGCCCCACTCTGGTCTCCTCATTCCCTCAGAAGATCAAAGTGCTCTCTCCTGCACTGACAGAAACCCAGAGCTGTCCCCGCAGCTCCCTCAGCAAAGCTCTGTGCACACCAAAGGTACAGAACCTGGAGCCTTGCTTACACATTGCTCCCTGTCCAACCCATCTCCACTAGCAGGAATGAATGTGAATGGTCAGGCTGCATTTGCTTAGGAGTTTTAAGTAGAGCCTTTGTATGATTTATATAAGCAGCATTATTGATTTCAAACAGAAAGCTCATCAGTATATCTGCTTCTCTGGAGTTATGAACAACAGGAGCATCACTTAGGAGCCAACCTGTGCAAAGCACCAGTTTTCCATCATCCCACACTGCAATCCTGTGAAATCCTCAGAGATGTTCATTTCCTCTGACTGAGGCCATACTGTCACTCTTTGTGAACCTCAAGTCCTGTTTGGGCCATAAACTGTAAATGAAGTAGCTGGGGCACTACAGTAAGCTCCTAGGCAGCAGGCATCCACTTTCAAAATATCAAGTGCCATCTTTACCAGAAATCTCAGCAAAGCACTTAACTCCCTTGAGAACGTGGTGTTCCTTAAAAGAGAGTATCTGGGGGAGCTATAGCACAGTTCTTATTGTGTAGGTAACTGAAAAATCCATCTTATTTTGCAGATAACTGAAAAATTAATGCACTATCTGTTAGGAAAGATTCGTTTGTATATTTTTCGTGAGCCCTGGGTATCAAATATAACAGATAACATATGCACATGTGTTTGTTACATGTGCTGGGGAAGATGTGGGGAGGAGACGGAGAAAGGCGAGACACTGGTTACTACAGCCTAAGAGATGCTCCACAGAAATTTCACACCAATAGAATCTAGCATCTTGACAGAGACTCACCAGGGTCAGAGACAATGGTGCAGACTTCACAGAATGCTAACCTGTAAGTTTGGATGAAAGTCTGGGGAGACACGGAAATAATTTGTTTTCCACAGTTACAAACAGAAGGGACTAAAGCTTTTGAAATGTTACTCAAAAGTATGTGCTTTCAGAGCACTTCCTGAGGAAGCAGACTACCTCCTTCCAATGACAATAATGGAAATTGTGACAGCTCAATTTAACTGAGACCACTGCTGGTACTTTCACCAGAACACTACACTCGTATGAACATCTTACCTGTTTCAGTAGCAATAATATGGTACTGATCTTCTGGCTTACTTGTGTCGTAAGGATTTCCTGCTGGCACCGTTGGTAGAATGTCTGAAAATCGTATTAGACGTGTAAGCAAAATGAGGAGTAAAAACTGTGGCTGTTACATTTTTAAATAAATTAATAGTAATTACATCTTCATTTATACTGCAGAAACGAGCATTTTCCAGCTTTATTAAAATGCTGGATATAAACACAAACAGGATTTTATTGCAAATTTTGGATTACATCTGGGATAAAATTTATGAGCATGGCTATTCTGAACAGCAGCCTTATATTTGTAGCTACTTGCCATATATTTGTAGCTATTGCTCTCTAAAGGATTCATTTCTCCCGTGTTCCAGTTCTAAATGATGCATGATAAACCTGAGTAATTGTGGAGGTTCTGTAAGCTCTCCTTGTAACTGTGTATTTATCATTGCAACTCAGTTTAACATTTCAAAATTTCTTACCGTAATCTGGCTCCGCTCTGGCTCCTGATTCTTTTTCTAAGACATTTTCTGTTAAATCAATATTTGAAATTGATTGTTGAAGAATGAAAGAATTTGTGTAATAAAACAGATGTTTTCATCATTTTGCATGCAGTATCGCAGAAATAGATGCACTCTCCAAAACAGCAATTCCTACATTCTTCAGTATTCAATCTTCTTACAAAAGATGTTTGCAAGCTGATGCCAAATCACTTTTAGTTCATATTCTTTGCTCCTTAGGAAAGGACTATAGTTTATCCTAGTTCAATTTCTTGGTGGTCTCTGCTAAGTTCAGTAACTCAATCACTGAATCCCTTCATTTCTTACGCTGAATAAAGCCCCTAACATATTCAAAGTTTCATTCATGCAGATGAATCTAAACTGATTTCAGCAAAGAAGTATTCTCAATTGATACATAAATCTTACATTTTTAAAATAATGCTTACAGAATCTTTCCTATGAAGTAAAACAAATCACTACAAGTTTATGAGGTTAGATGTCAACTGCACATAGTTTGGTTTTGCAATAGGTAACCCCAAAATACAATTCATTGGTGGCTTCTAATATATCACACAAGGAGGTGAAATAACTGAAAGAGGAATGATAGCATCTTATTTCTTGTAATGCATCAGAAACTGGAGAATCATTTCATGGCTTCAAGCTGTGTTGTTTACTTATGGCTATTACTTCTAACAGTTTGCAAAGATTACAGAATTAGTTACCTCATATTGGGCATACCAGCATAACCTGTGTGATTACTTGAATTACGTTTCTTTCTCATAAAATTTTGTTAACATAATGGTGCCATTAGCCTGCAGTTCCAAGTGCCCTGATAAACACAAAAAGCTGGGAGAAATCAAGGAAATAAAGCCTGCTAGAACACAGGCAATTATTTCATCTTCTCTGGTAAAAATTGGCTATGTTTGGCCATAGATAGATATCAAAATACCACAAAGAACTGAGTTGTTAGCTCTAGATGGCAGAAGAGGAGATGAGTTTTTAATTTGATTGCATAATCAAACCTACTGGAGATGAACAGAAACTAAATGTGGTTGCAATTACCAACCTATAATTAAATTTATGATCACTGAATGATCAATACGATCTAAAGCCAGACTGCACATTGCAACACTAAATGCTGTCAAGGGAGATGCTAAGAAAAGGGCTTAGAAAAATGCAAGTGGCTACCAGAAATGTAGCTGCTGCTTGAACCAAACTGCCTAACTAGCACTGCCCTGAACTTACTGTCAATAAAATTAGACACAACTTCTTCATGGTCACCCACTCTGTGTTTTGTCCTGTGACTGATATCATACACCATATACTCAAAACACAGAAAACGTATGAAAACCAATATACTCAGATACCAAAGTGAAATTCAATTTGCATGTGGCACTTTAATGCTCCTGGTTAAATGAATACATCTTTGCACTGCAAATGCCAGCGGCTGATGTTGAGTATGCTGCAGTGATCTGCGAGGGTGGGGGAAGGTAATTTTTAAGTCTCATTAAGTTTTAGATAGAAAATGTAATTTTCTGTCTAACACTGTGGCACTTTCTTCAGGCAGTGAAAGAAATTCACATACCTATTTATATACATTTATGCATCTACTCCTCTATGTGATAGAAAAATGCATTACTGAAGAACAGTCTGTTTTCCTGAAAAGCACAATTCCAATTGAAAAATAAATAGCTACAATTCAGTGGTACTGTATTTAGCTGCACAACAATGTCAGACATAATAACAATATACCTATATATTCTTTGCCTTTTTATATAGCTTCTTATATGCTACTAATCTATTTCCACATAATGAAAGAAATACAAATCCATTTTCATTGTTACTGTTATCGCTTTGTTTCCTGACAATCCAGAATATTTGACCTGTTTTTTCAGATGGTGAAAGCAATATGAAAAAACGATTTATTTATCACATTTCAACCAGAATGGAAAGTAGTTCACTATTACAGAATAATTATTTTGATTGAATTTGATTTTAAAGATATTAAATATACTTGAAATTGAGCCCTTTTAATCAAGCCTGCATCTTCTGACACAAGAAATGTTATTTTAACCATTTAAAACGTCGCTATTTCGTTCTTTTATTTCAAAAGAATTGTGATCTGTTGTAAAAGTGATAAAATTGTATGTCATAGATCCTTACACAGCCTATGTGACCCAGATGATAACCAATTATCATAAAATACTGATGTTCACCAATATTTTCCAAAGCAGGAAGAGATTTTGGGGGTGAGGTTAAAATGTGTGGGTGTATCAAGCCTTCCAAATATGTTTGCAGCATCAGCAGTTATACTAACATCCCCATTAAAATATTAGACCATGAGAAAGCTATTAGCCACCAAAACTGAAGGAAGAGAACAGCCTGGATCTCTACAGACAGATAGATCTCTAGGAAGGGTGGGACTACTGTGAGCAACAAGAAGGAAGGTATGTAGGAAACTGCTAAATTAGGTAGGTCAAATAGGTCTTAAGAGTAGGATTTCATATACATTAGTTTTGGAAAAGCTGACATACCATAAATTATTTGAAAATATTCGCATGATCTTGCTGAAAAAAAATTGGTTTATAATCCACGTTTCCTCTACTGACATATACACAACCTATGCCGTATCTGGAAGTACAGCCCAGTTTCTGCAATGTGTTTTTTCTGTATCCCCACCACAACTACTCTGCATCTGCTTTTTGTATTTTTAAGTTTACATGCAGGAATGCAGAATTATCTTCCTGCTATACAGGCCTGCATTGTCTAAGACAAAACGTTTTTGAAACAGCCATTACACGTAAGTTGGTGTATAATGGCAGAGGTCTACAGCCCCAATTACAGCATGACTCGGGGGATGGACTGGATATCTTTCAAGGTCCCTTCCAGCCCCTGACATTCGGTGGTTCTGTGTGATTATCTTTACAGTAGGGTCAAGACATATCTTATTCATCCTACTGGAGAGTAAACAAGAGAAGTAGAAAACGGTTGCTTAAGACACCTTGTGCAGAGTAAAATACCTGGTGAATGAGTCAAATCAAAGAAACCTCGCAATGCACGACAGCAAAGCTAACCTTGAGAACATTCTTAGTGGATACAGATAGGTTTATCTAAATTATCACCAGCTTTGACATGTTATATCCCCTGTTAATGTCAGCTCGGACACTCACACACCACAGGAATCAGTATCCCAGGCCACAAGACATTTTTGATTCCTGCACAAAACAACAGGCAATTGTTTTTTCTCAGAAAGTGTCCCAACTCTGAAACACAGCTTTAATTTTACCTACCTGGGCCATACTTGCAGATAAAATTGTGCTTCATATTGCATCTATCATCATTCCACTGATAAAGGTATGGCCCTCCCAGACCAGGGTTTGCAGTTGGCTGATGATACATCACAACACAGGCTTCACTTCCACAGGAAGGCTCATCTGTATACCAATTTCTAGTGGTACACATAAAAATAAGCTTTCAGATTTTGAAGGTAAGATTCATCAGGATGCCAAGGAAAACAGTTTACATCAACGAAGATACATCAACACCCATGGGTCCATCCTCTTCAAATACATGTTGCATTTCCCACAACAACTCTGTGAAGTTTAGGGCCTGGGCTCCACATCCCAGTATCTTAAAAAAAAAATTCTGACCAAAGAACCTTTGCAGAACAAACACCCTGCTGCTCAGATGACACTACTAACACTCTATCTGTTTTCATTCTTATCTGACTCCTACTCATCCCTTTGTCCCAGGTCCTGTGAGCTGCTGCTAGTATGGCCTTTGCTTTAATCAGGAAATTAAAGGCTTTTCAAAAAGACATGGTAAAAACATAATAATTTGCACTGACATGCATTAATTTACTTGGTGGCTGGTTCCCTGATTGGAGGTGATCTGAGTCTTGCAGCACTTGTCTGCCTGCCTCCACATCTCTACGTGTAGCAGAACATGCAAAACTGCAAACTCATGAGACAAGCAAAGAAAACTGGGCTGCAGCCATGCCATGCCACACCTCTACAGCTTCAAATTCATCACCCTGGCTGCCATCTCCAATTTATTTGTAGAAGTTAAGGGGGAATGCTACTAACTTCATGGGGCAGCAAGGCTTCAAGCTTCATTCTAGAAGACTTGACTTGTTGGACATCTCACTCTCTATTTTTTCCATGAAACCTCCTCAATAAGCAGTTCTATGGACTTACCTGAATGGTGAAATACTTCCATCAGCCCACTGGTAGAGGTCAGGGCAAGCACTTGAGGTGGCTAGTCCATCACCACTTCTCCACAAGCCAATCCAGAAATCACCATCAGAAATCCCAGATCCCGACTTGGTGAGATTTTGCAACATGTTTTCTATCAGTTGCTGCTCAGCTTCACTTCCCAAACTCAGTAAAGCCCCTCCATCAATTTCACAAGCTTGCCGGGCCTCCTGAAAGCCCACACGTCTAGACAAGTCCTGGAAATAAGCCAACTTGTAACATGAATGCTTGAAGTCACCATAACACACCTTTTGACCTGAAAAATATAAATATGAGAATGTTTGGAGTATAGTAATAAATACCACCTCTGAAAAAAACAAATAAATATAGGACAGCATACAGACAGAGATGGAAAAGGACAGTGTTATTTTTCCTTCTGCCCCCATCTGAAAGGCCTCATGCTGTTACACTGACCCTGCTGAAAACCTTAGCTTTAATTCAAATTGCAAATACAGAGTTCATGGGAATCTTCCATGGCTTTCTTTCCAAAGCCTGTGAAACTCACCAAGATACTGGAGACTCCCATTAACTTCTAGAAAAATAGATGTTTTAATAACTGTACCTTAAGGCATGCTTGTTAAAGACAGGATTTGTCTGAAGGGTATTTTCTTAACTGTTTCATACTACTTTTATATTGTAAACAAAACTATCTAATCAGAAAATTTAAAAAACCCAAAACCTTAATTTTAGTGCAGAAGCAGCTAGCAGGCTGTTGATTTTGTCATGGTTCGTCTTTGCTGTAACATGCTTAGTACAACTTTTAAGTGTGCAGAAGAAGAGTGCCTGCCTCTTTAAGAGTATCTGGTCAATGCCTTTTCCAGTGAAAGAAGAAATAGCAAGAAAAGGAACAAAACGCAGTCATAAACCTGAAAGGAAAACATAGTGGAGAAAAACAAGAAAAAAAAAAAACCCAAACCTCTTCAGATACACTAACTGATGGGCTATCAAGAAACTGCAGGCAAACAGGATTCTGCAACTTGCTAAGGATGCTGGAGGGATTGGTGGGACTATGCAAGCTGATGGAGGTTCACAGTGTTAGAAAATGGGGAGAAGAAAAAAGGGGGGGGGGGAAGAAAGAGGTATAAAAGGGGCAGGTTCCATGTAAAAAACAGTGTGTGTTTGCCTGGGTATTTGCCTTCCTTAGGGACCTTCTATTTCTGCCAGCTGCCCAGAGGGAGGAGACTTGGCTGTCTACACTGATGCGGGTCCTGCACATGGGTGCTGCTGAAGGTAGCACCTTGTCTATGATAATCCATGGGATGGCTGCGTCAGTGTCCTGTCTGTGTGGCACTGAGGTACCTGCTCAGCTTTGCCACCGCTGAACTAGCAAAAGAGAAAGCAGTAGCCACATCCCTCAGCTCAGAGTGAGGCCCTGGGGACCAGGACAGGCACCAGCAGCCTGGCAGGAGGGCATTCTGGGACTGGAGGTGCTGAAGGACAGGTCAAATTCTTCACATCCCTGAACACAGCCAACAGAAACTCCAGATATTAGCTGATTTCACAATACTATCCAGAAACCATAAAGACGCCTTAAGATGCTTTCAGAAAGCATTAGATCTACTACATTCACATCAGCTTTCCCTTGCCCTTCAGAGTTATATCTATAGAAAGAAAAAAAAAAAAAAAAAGTTTTATTCCCTGGAGTTCTTTGGCCAAGAAAGACACACACCTTTTTCCTAAACAGGGACAATAATTATCCTCTTCAACTAGTGACATTCTCTAGAGTTTATTCAACATACACAAGATGTGGAATGAATAAACCTACTTATCAGCTGCAACCGAACTCCAGTGTGTTTACTTAGGGACAGAAGAAGAAAACTAAGGAAATAAGCTAACCATATCTTAATTTTTTTTTTTTTTCCCAGCATGGAAAAATATCATTGG
>WBNM01000228.1:0-58096 GCA_013399055.1 Ramphastos sulfuratus | reverse complement strand
AGGTGTTCAAGGCCAGGTTGGAGGAGGCCTTGAGTGACCTGTACTAGTGGGAGGTGTCCCTGCCTATGGCAGGGGGTTGGAACTAGATGATCCTTGAGGTCTCCTTCCAACCTTACCATTCTATGATTCTATGTGGTGCCACGCTGAAAAAAACAACTCAGAATAAGGATAGAAATGTAATTGTCTGATGGCTACAGTTATTTTTGTGTGCTTCAAAAAAATAAGCAATGAATTTCTTATTTGAAGAAAATATGCTCACACACTTTGTCATCACAGAAATCACAGAAACATCCAGGTTAGAAAAGCTCCTCAGGATCAGCAAGTCCAACTTAGAATTGTACTCCACAAGATTCACCTTAAACCATAGCCCCAAGCACCACATCCAAACCACCCTTAAACAGAACATAAAAACACGATCATCTCATAACTTTTAGCTAAATCTGAAAGAAAATTTATTTATGGGATCTTTTTTGTTGTGGAAAGCTAAATTATAGAGGTAGTACAGATACACAATGTTTGGTTTTCTNTTCCCTGGAGTTCTTTGGCCAAGAAAGACACACACCTTTTTCCTAAACAGGGACAATAATTATCCTCTTCAACTAGTGACATTCTCTAGAGTTTATTCAACATACACAAGATGTGGAATGAATAAACCTACTTATCAGCTGCAACCGAACTCCAGTGTGTTTACTTAGGGACAGAAGAAGAAAACTAAGGAAATAAGCTAACCATATCTTAATTTTTTTTTTTTCCCCAGTATGGAAAAATATCATTGGAGAAGCAAAGTAGGAGAGTTTGCTTTGCTAACCAAATAAGAATTACTGAAGGATATCAAAGCAATAAGGAACTACCAGGCATTATCTATTTGGCAAGGACAGTATTTCATTACACCATGTCAGTTTTTCATTTTAAAATCTGGTATTTACTCCCACTCTTAAACAGACTCAGATACACAGCTCAAGTAAATAATCATTCACATTTACCTTTGAGCAGGTTTGGTTTTTTAACCTTAAAAAAATTTGTCACTGGAAACAGCAACATAGTCCTATAAATTAAACTGTAATCGGTTTTTTTAAGACGGTGTTTTTCTATACACAAAGAATAAATAGAATCGAATAAAATAACCTAAAAGATACAATAAAGTTATTTTTTCTTGCTTTATTGTTATTTTTGNCTCCACAAGATTCACCTTAAACCATAGCCCCAAGCACCACATCCAAACCACCCTTAAACAGAACATAAAAACACGATCATCTCATAACTTTTAGCTAAATCTGAAAGAAAATTTATTTATGGGATCTTTTTTGTTGTGGAAAGCTAAATTATAGAGGTAGTACAGATACACAATGTTTGGTTTTCTAGTGTTTCACATGATTCATGCAATCTTTTCCCCCTCCCAAATACATCACTCGAAACCTTTTCTTAGTCATACCCTATCGAAGTTTATCTGAGAGGACTGTTTGTAAGAGAAGGATCTTTGCAGACTCATTCTCACTTAGGCTTGGCAGACAAGACTTCTGAAAAAATCACTTGCTTATCAGTAGTTCATCTGCCAAAATAATACAGGAACAAGAATAATCTAATATAAGGGCAAGATTGTACTACAAATATATGTGGGAAAAGCCAGGCTCTGAGATCAGGAAGGAAGGATTTATTTGGACTTCTGATGATGATGTCCCAACAGTGCTGTTTGCTCCAGTTCCTCCCCTGTCATTTTCTTTTTATGCACACAGGTTAAGAGTCTTGCTATCAATTAAGGTAGTAAGAGCCATAGTCCCAGCTATGCTAAAGAATCAAGGAGCAGCCCCTTTGTTAGAGATGCATAGAAACCAAGTTTCTTTGATGTAACGGAGGGGTAATTAATTGATGCGACATACCATTTTAAAAAATTAATATTGTTTATTAATTTTCAATGTTCAGAACTCTCACCACCCTGACCACTCTTTTTTAATAACTGGGTTCTTCTGCAATGGTCATGGAAACATTATACAAATGATAACATAGGATCCAGAACAAATAACTAGCAAAAATATATAAACATTAACTGAACTGAAAGAGAAGGTCCCTGCGGTCAGTACACCGCTTGCAGTTCATTGTACTGCTTGTCCAGCAGACGGACTCAGGGAGCTCCTTGCTGCTTATGGCAGAAGGCAGTGGTGAATTACAAGAGGCTTGAAGTATTTACTCACAAAATATTTCCCGACTGGCAGGGCTAGCTACAGGTCCAGACAGTACCCAAACGCTTTTAGGGAGTTCTGTCGGTGTCTTCTTAGCCGCTGAGGCTTCTAATTCCTCCCAGGCTTCCCAGGCTGCTGGGCAAAGAAGGCAGACAAGCTCTGACCTGGTCCTGATCTCCTCTGGATGATCTGTGTTCTCAGTACTTCCCATCGTGGCAGGAGGCTTTCAGGTGCTGACAGGATGTGATGTGCAGTCTCAGCATAGCATCACGCTGGCTGTGCAAGCCGATTGCTTGGAGGCATTTAGAGCCTGTTCCTGGTAAACTGAAAGCAGTGGAGTTTCCAGACAGTTCAGGAGAGCTAACTTATAGTTTAGCAAAGCATAATGCTGCAGAAGGCAACAGAAGAATCACTGCCAGAGACAGAGAGCAATGGCAGTGAAAGAGCAGACAGAGGCAACAGCAGGCATGAATACAAGGGCAGAGCAGGTTGTGTCACCTGCTCATCTCTTTTTATCAATACAGCCCAAGACTAATTGGGCCTTTGGACACAGAACAGCCAATCAGAATGGCAGTTAGCCAAGCCTGACCATATTAGATGAAGCCATAGGGTTGCTTCACCCAAATTTGGGAAAAACACAGGCCTTGCACAAGGCAGGCATAAGCTAAGCCTGTGTACCTTGTTTACCACAGGATGTAAACCGGAGCAAAGTAAGTCTGGGTAAGCCACAGTCCTTAGACTTAGTGGCTCCGGGTTCTTTGTCCTCTTTCCCATGGTTGCTTCTCCCCATAGCAGAGGGAGGGAGAGCAAAAAACATCTCTGGGCAAGCCAGGACATGTATAAGCCTCTTTTGGCCTGTTTAAGCCTTCTATGACATTTGAACACAAAGAAAAAATACTCCTGTTATCAAAATACCAAAGTGATAACCCTAAATGCTCAAAAGTGGGAAGGGCAAGAATGAAAACTGCGTATGAAATCACCTCTCATTCCCTTCATCTATAAAGCTACAATTCAAGCTTTGCTAACATGATTACCACCTTTTTATTTTCCACAGGAGGTGTCTCATTGACAACAGAGAGCACACAACGAAGGAGGAGCTGATCAACATTCTGATTCTCACCACTATGCAAGTGACAACGGCTTATCACCTCGCTACATGTATGTACCTAACGACGCAAACACCCGAAGGCTGGCACTTAACTATCTGGGATACTGATCATTCAGAAGGAAAACAGGCCACACCTCTCCCTGTAATTAAAAATTGGATTAAAGTCATTAGTTCAAGGTTTATGGAAGAGTCTTTTGCCCATTGTCTTGTTCTTTTTACTTCCCAGACAATTTTTAGAAATAAACTCTTTCATGATTTCTTTCATTCTGTGTACATACTCTTCCTTAACACCAGATAGTAAGTTAAGAGCAATACAAGTACCAAAATGTCTTTGTCACAATTTCAGTTAGGCAGGAACATTCAATCCACTAAAACAAATGTGCTGGACACTACTGATGTCAGTTTCTGTGCTGCACTCCCTTTGCTGGAATACATCTAGCTGTCCATCCATAGCATATGCGTTCACTCTCCCTTCTCGTGCATTGCTCAGGTTGCTGCAGTGACCCATGCAGAGTCTCTGGTCTTTTGTGACTCTCCCAAAACCTGACTCAAATGACTCCTGTAACAGGACAAAAGGGTCCTTGCTGGCTGACTGATCAAGTTTCTTCAGGGTACTTATCTCCCAGTCAGCTGCTGACTGTTGTCAAATGGAATGTGCTGTTTCTGAGCCACTATAGAGGTCCGTAAGACGCAAGCTGTGCTGTATACTGGTCACACGCAGAAGCTGCATCAATGTTAAGTCTCCATCACTCTCAGCAAGCTAATGGAAATCAGATGACACTATAAAGACCAGAGAGGACAGGCACTTGTAATGCACAGCAGCAGCAGAGCTGCTCAACAGCAGCTAATCTAATCTGCAGTCCCCAATGCATGCCCAGTGATGCAGACAGTCCTCTCAGACCCATGCAGAATGTAGATGTGAATGCCCAGTCTGTACCCAAGGGTTTATCTGAAAGGTTTAGTGGATCAAAACCTTGAAAATTTGTGTGAAGGCTTTTTTTTTTCTTTCCCTAAAAAACTGATCTCAATCACTTAAGATACCATTGTTACTGCAGGGTTAACTCTAAAATCAGTATTCTAAAGGGAAAGAGTTGAACAAGTGAAAATTTGCATACAATCCATCTCCTAAATTACTTTTTTTATTTTTTGCTTTATACACCTGTTGCAAAATTCCCTTCTTACAAACTGATCATTCATGGAAGAATATGCTTCTAGAAATAAATAGAAAAAAACTGCAAGAACCCAAGAAATAAATGTTTGGCATTAAGACCCATCTGGTGTGAAGGAAGTATGCCACACAGAGTAGCAAGCGTTCTGAAAGAAGCTGTGATTTTTAATTTTTCTTTTTCCAGTTAATTTAGTCCCTGTGTTTAGGCAATGACCTGCTGTGAATCCTTTCTTCCTCTTTTGAAGGGGACTTTTATCTGCTGGAGCAGAGCTAGTGCGATGTGTTAATGGAAATCTGCAGTTGTCGGCAAATCAGTTGACATTTTAGTGCTCTTCTCAGATCATGCCAGACGTTAAGTTTTCAATCTTCAGTTTTTTACAGCTTTCTCTCACTACTAATTTCTACACTACAAAGCAGAAATAGTTTACCAGTGAAAAATGACAGACTGGACTGCATTGTATCGCAGACAAGATAAACATGGAAACATTAACTATGGACTACTTTACCTTCTTCTGATGTCTTTGTAGCAGGTAAGAGTCCACCGTTAATTCTACAGCAACATTCATTACTTCAAGTGTGTAAACTGAATTGCATTTTTTCTGTCACGATTGAAAAGAAACTGGATTTGCAATCAAGTCTATGGGAATGAATCAATCTGAGACACTATGCATGTGAAGAAAAGTGGACAAGCCAGGCCTTTACAACCTTTCCACAAAATCTACCCTGTGCTGCTTGAGAGATGGAAGAATAGACAAAGAAAACTTTATCTAGAATATCCAGAACAAAAGAAAAAAACAAAAGCATGTTACTCTATTTAGTCCTCCCTTCAGCATGACACAAAAGATCCAAATAATTTAACACCACCCAAGAACTCATTCTTACTGTTTTCTCTTACAAATTCTAAGAAAAGTTAAGATTTCAACCATCCACCCCCAACTGTGTGCAGATGGAAAGGTGGAATGCTTATATTCCTCCTTTCGTGGAGGAATGTATCAACTCCTTAATCCTTGATCCATCTTCCCTCAGCTAAGCACAACAGCCCAGAACCTGGTCACGAGTCAGCACAGAGATAGGTAAAACAGGCACTGGCCCATACCTTATCCTTACATCAACAACTGCTGCAGTGCTTTGGAGCACAATGCTGTGTTGAAGAAACAAATAACTGACAAAGACTGTTCTCCTTTTCCCCAGCTGCAAAACCACAAGATTAAGTCTCTCCAAATTCCTCAACACAAATGTCTCTGTTATTTTTCCCCTTCCTGTGTATAGCAGTCATACAACACAGATCTGGCCCTGGTACCTGAGTTAGCAGTTCTCTGCCAACTGCAGAGAAAACGAAGTGCTTGAAATTGCCTTGCACTCACTTTGTCTCATCATCCTGTTAGTTGAAGAAAGCAGATGTACAGTACTTCCTGGAAATGCTAGCTACCCTTTGCATCCATGTGGGTCAGTTTTCATCTGTGGTGTCACACAGCAGCTCCATAATACATGGTTTTGATATCAACATTAAAACAAAATTAGCTTTTTGTTAAAATACTTTATATTTAAAGCATTTCTGCAGATAATTCTCCAGAAAAAGGAGAAACAAGCAAATACTTAGCTGGTTTTTCAATTTTGTCTCCACTATGTTTCGGTAATGATGCTTCACTAAACAGATATAATAGGTTTCTTTAGGTCTATCATGCCAGAAGTTAGAAGCAAAATGACTGTTAAAGTACCCAGCTCAAATACTCTTCTCACTAAGAGAATCAGGCTCAGTCCTAACTGCATCTCCCTGGGCCATAGTGGACACAAAGGTTATCTTGAATAACACACATGGATCAGATTTTGAAGATGTCGAGCAGAAGATAAGCTCCCTGCTGGTAAATCCCATTGCTTTTTCTCTTGAATCTCATAAAAGTCCAGGGCCCAGTACCATCAGCATTCACTGAGATTTATGGGGAACAACAGTAGTTTCATGAGCATAGCATATGTGAGGAGAGAACAAAGGAATGTACAAGGCTGTAGAAAAGTCAATTACGTTTTCATACTGTGACTTTTTTCTTCCCAAAATAATGGATTCAGTAGGAAATATGTAGGAGTACTGGGCACAAAAGAACGTAACATATTTAACACTAACCAGAGTCCCCAAGGCCAGCAGAAGGCTGATGAAGGCCTCCGAAAAAAAAGTAACAAAGACACAAAGACTTAAGTGAAATGATCCTGAAACAGTAAGACAGAAATTAACCAAAAGGTTCCACTGACTAGATAATATTCCTCTGCTCGTGTTATGGAAACTACTCTTGAACTTGAGTTTGTGTGAGCATCTTGACCTCAGAGACTGGGTAACAAAAATGCAGGATGCTGGGCACAATTCATTTTCACTTGCCCTTGTGTCACAAGGTGCTCTATGTCATGTCTCAGTAATGCACTTCAGAATGTAGTCAGTAAAATGCTAAAAGGTATTAAATCATCCTAACCGTATTTTGATTCAAAGCTTATGCATCTTGTCAACTGACCTTTTTATCATCCAGCCAGATTTTGACTGGGTTCAGCTGTGGGTTGTGTTTTGATAGATCACGTTATTGCTGTTGGTGTTTTGCTGCATCATATCTACCAAATCTAATTTGGGTGTTTTTTTGATGATTCATCTAACTTTTTTTAACAAATACTACTGTGATAAGACTTCATAATTACATTTTTTCTTCATTTATGAGTAGAGCAAATTGCCATCTTGCCTCCCAAGATTTGTAATACTGAAGACACCATTCTCTAGTTGAGTCAGTATTCCAATCACAGCTGTTGCTCAGGTCATGCTCCCGAGCAGCCTAAGGAAGTGCACGTGCTCACAGATTTGCCATTCGAATACAAAGCGCTATACAGATATGTGTACAGGCAGTTTGTATACATCACAACACATAGTCATTACCATGTAGACAATGTTTAAGGTGCCTTAATAAAGGTTGGCCCCAACCTCTCGAGCAAAGCTCATCTGTTTGCCATACTTATAACACCAAAGTCAATCTTCATAATGGAGTCTCTCTGGCTGAATTCTTAGGCCTTAGCATGTAAAAATTATAGATGTATAGACAGCACGCATAAAATGACAGGCAAAAAGCAAATTTTCCATTCTCTCTCAAACACACACCAGACATTTAGCCATTAGCCATCCCACATCTCGAATTAGCAAAGAGTATGATAGAGGTTCTCAGGCACCAGCCAAATAGCTACCTCTGATTAATGCAGCTCTTGTGAGAGAAAAAACAGGAAATGGTGGAAATTTTAAGTAAAACAAAAGAGAGATTTAGTACAGTCATTCAGAATATGAAGCTACACAAGAGCCACTTGCCTCAGTCCAGTCCCTGAAGTCTTTATTTTCTTTTCTGCCATGGGAAGCAATTTTCAGTTCATTTATTGCTGAAATTGAGTTTTCATCTGTATGTCAGCCTTCACTAGTTATGCAATTGTGTTTCCAAGTGCTTTTGGGCACAAGGAGTTGACTTGGTTATTTCTGAGTCACAATCGAGCAATAATAGCTACGCTTTTAGAAAGGAGGCAGCCTGTCTGGAAAGGAGCACTGGGATGTGTCCCTTTGGATAGTAAAGAATACTGCTTCTCACTAACACCTAGTTTTTAACCATCTGTCTGAATACAAAGGCAATTAAAATGCAATCTGACCACTTCCTTGAATAGGGTGGCAGGACAGCTGATTGGAAAAACAGGCGATTAAAACAATATACATATGAATACTAATGACAAGTACTGATCCAAACAGGTTATTTTCTGAGAGGTTTGTTAAAGCCTTTCTATGCTCAGAACCTGCACTATTCTAGGTCTTGCAAAGACACTAACAAGGATTTCTGGTTCTGCAACATACAGAGAAGTTTTTCATTGTGTTGAATAAAGTGCTGGGCGAATTTTCCTTCCCTAGAGAAGACTACAAGTTTGTCAAAATCAGAGATGTTGTGTTTCAGACAGGCTTGTTTTTATATAATGAGAACTGCAATATCTGCCTGCATGAAAGGCTTCCACCTTCACCAAGCTATGATAGGCTTCACTCATTTCACAAAGAAAGTAACACCTTCCAAAGGGTAGATTCCCAGCCCTGGCACACATGGTCACTGATAGAGCTGTACAGAAGTAGCTTGAGATCCAAATCACATTAGAATCTAATCAACACTTTGCCATCCCTAATCACCCTTGCAGGAAAACATACTATTGCAATTATGTAAATCAATACTGGGTGTCTTCAACTGGAAAATACAGATCCATTTTTATGAAACAGTTTTAACCATTGATTTAAGTTATATATCAATGTAAAAAAAAAATAAATCTACAAAGTATATTCCCATGTACTTCTTTTTTCCCTTAGGTCAAATCATTAAAGCCCTGACAGTTTTCCTTTCTTCCAAGTGAAACATATCTACATTTTGGCATCAGCTCAGTTTCAGATATCTAGCACATCACAAATTTAAAGCCTGAGATCCATTTAGCTTTTCCTGTAATAGTTGTTTTACTCTGTCCTGGTCATGTGAACTTTAGGGGTATCCATCACAGGGTTCAGCATGGCAGACAGCCACTTACTTCCATCATGGGTCGGCGCACAACTGCACTGTCCTAGGTGTTCATGTGAAGTGCCAACATCATTGCTAAGGTAACTCTTCAAAATTACAAGCTGCCTTCCCTTTTCATACGCTAAGAAGGAACTGAGATTGGCGTCAGACCTGTATTTCCCCTGGTCTGTATTTGAGAGGCTTAGCAACACTGTGATTGTGAGCAATGCAGGCTTCCTGGCATCACCAAGCACGAGGACAGTGTGCTTAGAAACTCAGCATTGGCATCCACAGACTTGAATTTCAACACAATACAATCTGCATCTTCTCAGCTGGAAAATAAGAAAAAAAGTCCTGAACATAGGACATAAAGCATAAATGTGCTTTTTTTTTGCAATGTATACTTAGGACCTCAGTTTCCCTAACAATTGTTTGCTAAAAAAATTAATAAATGCATAATTACCCAAAGTGTAGCACTCCCCACAGGTACAAATGTCCCTATTCACTTCCACGGACAGAAGCAAGCAAGGCAATAACACCCGGATGTCAGGGTGCCCAGAGAGGTTGTGGCTGCTTCCTCCCTGGAGGTGTTCAAGGCCAGGTTGGATGAGCCCTTGAATGACCTGTTCTAGTGGGAGGTGTCCCTGCCTATGGCAGGGGGTTGGAACTGGATGAGCTTTGAGGTCCCTTCCAACCTTACCATTCTATGATTCTATGGAATGTCAAGAGAATCTATTAGAACAGATTCAAAATAAGAAGAAATACTAGGTCTTAGGAAGAGCTATACAAATCCAGGCCTACTTCAAGATGTGGGTTACTTAAGCCCAGTACTTAAAAAACCTCACTTAACTGCTAAAGCTGTCAGCAGTGGTTTTGCTTGATCATTTTCATTTTTCTGGAAAGTTTTACACATACACACAATTTTTTTCAATACAGCACATCCTCAAGACACACCAGGAGTGCTCTTCAGGTGGTGTGTAAAACAGCATAAATACTGACACAACGTCTTGATGAGACTGGCAAATTAAGTCCCTTCATCAACAATCTTCTGTGTCGCTGACCAGAATAGATTTCCCAGATACTTGTAAGACAGACATAGTATAGCAGCTGGCAAGTTGTTGTTAGCATGCTGTGGAACAGACAGCATATCTTTAGGCTCTGAATTACTTAAGCCTAGGGGAGCAGGGAATATTCTCCTGTCCCAAACCAGCAGGTATTTTCACATATACCTAATTTTACATACATCGGGCTCCCTCAACAAGATTTCTCACGTCTGAGAATTTCTGCTGACTGCTCACTTCTTCTCTAGAAGGAAATAGCTAATAAATCCTTAACCATTAAACTATACTCTTCATCAATCGTTATCCAGAGCAAGCGTCATTCATACTCTCATTCTTTTTCAGTGAAATCTGACAGCTTTTTTCCAACAAGTGTGTTGTCACAGATTGTTACCAAGATACCTGTATTTGCAACAGATGTGAGTCTTTGCTCATTCACCTTCTGCTAAAAATTATGGGAAAGGCCAATCCACATGGGACCTTGGAATTCATAACGGTTCGCTTATGGCAAAATTAAATGGCGCATTTGAGGGAAGGAGAAATAAGCTAGAGTATTTTTCTCCTATGGCAAATTGTCCTTTATTATAAAGTCAATTTGAGATAAAGTGTAATTGGTACAGCCCTGTATGGCAAGAAACTGTTGAGATAAATAGAGTGAGCTTGACCTCACCAAACTTCAGTTTACTCACCATGTACCTGTCCACATTTGAGCCAGCTCACTGACCTCCCGGTGTGGACAACTGAAAGAAATAGGCAAGTGTCTGCAGAATTTAAGATCTGTGTTGTTGGGTTTTTCCCTCACTGCTTACAAAGTAAGCCTGGAGTGATGAGATGTACACTGTAGCTATATTTAGATTTAGTTAAAAACACAGTGACTGTTTAGCCAGGATTCAGTATTTTTTAAAATTGCTTGGAACTGAAGGTCTTACTACTGTCTGTCAGTGGGTACTTCTTAAGTAAGAATTTCTGACTAGTGACTGACAGGTATGAGTATGACATTACGATGTAGAAATTACTATCAAGTCATTTATTCCTCTTACTTATTTCACATTAGTACCAGGCATTCTTTTCTGATCCAGGAGAAAATTGTTACCAGAATTAGTTTCAAAAATAGTGCTGTATAGAGCACTTTATGAACTAAAGTATGTTTTCCTGCAAACACCTTAAAATAAAAGTTTGATCTACACAGGATCAGACCTGAAGTAAAAAAGTAAAGGCATAGAATATGACTTCAATAAGGGAAGAGACTTTTCTGCAGCTAGTTGCTACACAGGGCTGGCACACCGGCCTCGTCTTGCTGGGAGCAAGAGAAGCTATGTGAAAGACAGACTATCCATTCTGTCCTACATATTATTTATCACAGCCTTCTCCACAGCAGGTATTTTTCTTCTGAGCCCATTAGCCAAATGGGGCACTGGGGCTTAGCAGTGAGGAGTTTGAGAAATTCTAATGCCTCCCCCTGCCTTTGAACCAGACACTGAAAAAGCAGCATGCTCACCTGAGACAAACACTGACGTTATTCATGACATTCTTCAACACTCTGCCCTTAATCCCTGAGCAGAGCCACAGTCTAACCAACACTAACAGCTCTCCCTCACAAGCAAAGCAAGTTTTACAGGGTAGACAAACAAGGATAGCCTCTAATACAGAAGTCTGGTTCCCAGAATTATTTAAGTACTTTAGTGTTTTCACTATGCTACAGATGGACTCATCCACTCAGGGTATCAAAACTTCTGAGTTACAGCAGTTTACCTAATATAAAGTGGTTTTCCAGAGGTTACTATGGTAATTCTTGGTAAGGAGCTAAGAGTATTTAGTAAAAACGTGTATTACATCCAAGGGTTATCACTTCATTTCACTTTGAGAACCTAGATCACTAGTTCATCTCCAAGAAAACAGTCCTCAGAATAGGTGCCTAAGGAGTCTAGGGGAGCTAAGCACCCAACTTCCCTCGCAGTTCTCAAGGTCACAGCTTTAGTGATCACTGAGACTTAGAAGTGAACAAAAGGATCTTTTGCTATGTGTGCAAGCACGTCCATTAAAAGCTTTTGCAGTATGGAACTGAATGCTGGGCATTACAAGAAAATGTTGTGTTCTATACACAACTGTTGCCTATGTATCCTGTAGGCCATGCTGACTTTTTTTCATGCAATGTTTTCTCAAACTTCAAGCTACAAATGTAGCTTAAAACCAACAGTTCAAAGCCTCCACACAAAAAAAGCAGAAGTTTGCATCTATAGAAATTACTTAAAACTGTGACATAAAAACTCAGGTGTAATAAGCAGATCAAGCCAATTGAATGAAATTAAACTGCACCTTTTGAGAAAGGATCTGTTATCTCTATTCAATTTATTATCAATGAAGATACTTCTTTAACTATCTTACTTTACAATATTTTATGACCATTCAAATCCTGTCATATACTGTGCAAAAGAGTATATCCACATCCTTAAAGGCCTCTGGGATAAATAAGCCTATGGTTTAGGGACAACTCTTTTTGTTTCATGAACCACCAAATATTTTCTTTCATTTATTGTTTTATAGATCCAAATACTTTTACACCAAAATAGATAAATATTGTTTTAAAATACTGTATCAGTATCTAACCTCCTGTTGATGCATAGTAATAGCAAAGAGTACAGCCAACAAAATACAAAAAGAGCTAGCAGTCATTAAACTATAACATCTATGATTAATACATAGGCTGCTAAATGATTAGCAATAAGATTAGCTTGCATCTTTCCTGCCCAATAGATACTTAAAGTAATTGCATCTTTGCAAACTGCATTATCATCATTTCATGTTGCTCATGATGTCATGGGACAGCAAAGCAGACTCAGCAGTTTCTGCTGAGCCAGCTTTGATTTTTTTTTCTTCTCAAAAATCAATTCTCTGGCAACAGTAAATATTCTGATATGGAGGCTAGAAGCACTGGTCACAAACCATCTATTTAACTACCCTAAAAACTGCAAAGCACTTCTGTTCTTTTTCTTTGACAATTACCATATTAAAGATGACAAGAGGTAACACCTAAACTTCAACAGTTTTATGTCAACTACCATTTTATTTACATCCCAGAAAAAACAGCATACTTGGCAAAAGAAAACCTTTACCTAACAAAATGGCATTTTGAAAAGGTAGACCCTAACTCCTCTGCCCTCTTGACACTGTGATCAACATAGCTTCAATTTTGTAATTATTGCTAGTTCCACTGCAAACTTCAGGGGAATCTTCCCACAAGGTCCAGCCAGCATTCGAGTCAGTTTCAGGAACAGTTTCTAAGTGATTGGAATATTTAACTTGTATCACGAGCAGTGAAATTTCCATTTATTCTAGATTACTATGATTGAAGTACAAAATTACCAATTTTGCAGAAGTAGGTATTTTAAGATGCAGACTCATGATGTTAAATGCAAGCCTGTTTAAGTCCAAACTGTTGGTTCTTATGCAAGAGAGAGAGATAAGCCAGACAGAAGTCAGACGGACAGCACACACTGCCCAATAATTCAGTAGTATTACTTTTTGTTTCAAAAAATGCCAACTACTACTGGTACTAGAGCTATCCATGTGCATGTGGCAGGACAGAGGTGTGGTCTTTGAGAGGAGAACAAAAACAAGAGTTCTCCTGTCAGCATATGAGGATATTGTGGCCTAAGTGTATTAAATATACTTGGCTGTTATTTTCTAGAGAATCTTTATCTAATAAATACAACTTCAGCTAATACACCTGATTGGACATAAATAGTTCCTTCTGTATATGGCTTCAAATCCTCTCCTGCATTCTACCAGCCAAGTATAAGCTGCACAATACAGTGACATAAGACTCATCACGTGCTTTAAGATGCTTCAAAGAAATACAGGGTAGAGTCTGTATTCTTTAAGGAGTTCAAAGCTTTATATGCATCTGGGAGCAGTTTGGCTAAGCGGCACATACCTATCAGACATTGTTTTAAAAGCTCTGCACAGTTTGCCACACCACTTTAATACAGAAGTTTCAGCTAGAAGATTAAGGGACTGGGTTTCCTCAGCCACACACATATGGGCTCATGTACGGAATCTACAGCCCAAAGTCAGTCTTGAGCATCTCCTGGATGAGTAATCTTCACTGTTCTTGAAAATAACAAAGTGCAGCAATACTAATACATTGATTCATACACTAATAACTCTTCTAATAGAGGTAGATTTAACACTTCAGGGCACACTTCAGGCAGGCAAGCTTTTTCAAAATTGTACTACTACTTAGCTATTGTTTCCATTGTTTCCTCGAAGATACAGATTCAGCAAAAGCTCAATAGCACATCTCAGGTCTGCACATGAACTTGCTTCAAATAAAACATCACCGAGAGAGTCAATGGCTGTATTCCAGCAGCAGCTACGAAAATCTGAAGTCAGTAACAGCTTGCTACAAAAAAGCTACCAAAATGTTGTTAATGTGCTACCTTTACAGCCTCTGAAACAATTGTATGAAATAATTTGCATTGTTCCAGAATCAGTTTGTAAAGAAATGTTCTTACCCACATATACAGACATATACATACGTAACAAGTACAGGTGAGTGTGCAGAACTTTGTTTGAAGACAAGAGAATGGATGTGCTTGCACACACAACTTGCCTCCAACAGTTTGTCAGCTTTAGCTTGGAAGCCAAAGCACTTAAAATTACCCTTTTCATCTGGTTTAGCAGCTTCTGAGCACATGCACCTGTGTGCTAGAAATACACAACGTGACCCTACATCTCTTAAATCCAAGCACGAATTTTCATGGAGCTTTCTGAAGCATCATCTTCTCAGTTTGGAGAGCTGCAGGTATACTCACACAACTATTTATGTTGTACGCTCTTAAAAGTTTACTTTTTCCTCTTCGCTTATAACCAAGGTGTGTTACTGTATTATAGAGAAGGTGTACTCCTGTACAGATGCAAACAAATCCGAATGTATAGCTGCTCCTCAGAAAGACAACTGCATTAAGCACATGCTGCATCTTTCCTAACAACTAAAAGGGAGCTACGTTACCTAGGCAGTCAACCAGCTCTAAGAGCCTGTCTGCACAAGCCAACACCGCGTTGGCAGACTACCTAAAACCGCGGCGCAAGTTCGACAGCCTTGCTTGCAGCCCCTGCAGACCCAAGCCCGTAGCTGCTCCCCGCTCCGACAGGTGGCCCCGGACGCGACTGCTCCGGCCGGCGCCGCAAGAGAGCTCCGTAACCGGCGGAGCGCAGATCCGCGCCCGGGAGCCAGTGTCACCACTCGCCTCTAACACGCCAGTCCTGTATAGAGTGGGTCTGGTCCCAGTTCTTCGCAGTTCCTGCGCTGTGAGCACCGAATTCTCACAGCGGCAGCCGCGCTGGCGCCGGACACGCTGCGGCCCCGCACCTCGCTGGCGGCGCACTCACCGCTGAGGACGCGCCCGGCGAGCGCCCCGGGCCCGCACAGGACGGTAGCCGCCAACACCGCTGCCAGCCTCAGCCCGCCGCCGGGCCCCATAGCGCCGGTCGCGCTGCCGGCTTCCCTCCGAAAGCACTCTAGGCACTCAGGGCAGGCTGGTGCCCGCCAGCGGCGACACGGCACCCCGCAGCTCCACACAGCCGCCTGCCCCCGGTTCCGTGGCCCTGCCTATATCTGTTCCCCTCGCCGAGGGCCGGCCCAGGCGGGCGGCCAGCACAGCGCCAGCACCGCCCCCGCACCGCCCCCCGACGCCCCCTGACAGGCCCGACGGCGGCTGGACCCTGCCGGAGCTGTAGCGCGCCGCAGGGGTGGGCGGGAGCGCGAGCGCCGGGGATGGCCGGCGGCGGGGGAAGAGGAAGCGCTGCCTGGGGCGGTGAGTGCCGCCGGCAGCAGCCCAGCCTTGGGTGTGCAGGGCAGCGGTGTGCGGCGGGCGCCCGCCCCTGCTCGCCGCCCGCCGCGAAGCACGGACATGACAGTCCCTTGGAGGCGCCAGGGGCGCGGCAGGCTGGGCCCGGGGCCCTCAGAACCGGGGGCTGCCCCTCGGGCGTCGGAGTTAGTAACCGCCCTGCCGGGTGGTGAATGTGGTTACGGTCACGTCCTTGGGGATTTCACATCAGTCACAGGCTTTGCAGGCTTCTCTGGTCTCTGTTCTTCCCAGCAAGAATAGAAAAGTATTATTGCCAGCTTAAAAATATGTAAGTATAGATACATAAATGCAGGTATACATTCTGCTAAATAAATAGTTCTGTCTCACTACCCCAGAAGATACTGTGCTCAAATTCCTCTTAGTGTCACTCTGCAAACACACTGTGCTAATTCCTGGGACTTCTTCAAAGGGACACTTAAAAGACTTTGTTCTTTAGAGTCATGTCAAGATTGTTTCCTACAAAGACACTGTGTAGATTTCCTTTATTACTTGTGTACTTGGAACACTTTTAAATGGGATAGGTTTAAAAGACATCTGGTATGCAAATTATTTGATGGTTTGCTGGTCAGTTTGATCTTTCTCAGAACTCGGATATATATATATGGCGTAATAGTAAGTCATTTTCTGTTTGGATATTTATAGCCAGGTTTTGAAGTCAATACATCTCAGATTATTATGGATTTTAAAACACTTGATGGATTTCCTAGCTGCCTTAAAGCTACTCGATACCAGCTTCTTAGTAAAAAAACTCCTTAAAGTTTGTAAGTAGCAATGGAAAATTATTTCAAGCATTTCTGTGTTTTTTTAACAACTTTTTTGATTGAATAGCAGAGTTATTTGTTTGACTGACACAGGGTTTTTTCCACATGAATTTTAGGCTTTGAAGCCAATAACTTTGGTGTTTTGTGGTTTTTTACACCTATAGGCAAGCTGAGCTGGTTGTACTGAACAATGCATTCTGGAATGGAAAAGTCACCTTAAGGTGACATTTGAGATTCAGCCTTTTCTTCATGTGAAGCAGAGAAAGAGGAGCATGACCCAAACCTGTAATTAATAAAGTAAGAAATGTAAAACATGTTTGATAAGAAAAGTGTTCCAGCTCTACATGTTTTTGATCAACTCCTGTGTTGCAAATGTGAAGGAGTTAAAGTTTGTCTTCATTATCTTGGTTCTCAAGTCTTATCCAGCCAAAGGAGGTGGAGAAAGTGTTAGAAGTTCTCCAGAATGTAAAGTTTCCTACTGTTTCAGAAATGACATATGGATAGTAAGAGATTGGTCGTAATTTTATGTTGAATATCAGCCACAGATACTGAAAACGTCTTCTTTCTTACACACTTGCCAAAACTTTGTGAGCTTGGTAGCTACTAAAGCCACGTTGAAATTAAGTAACTGTATATTCCCACAGCTAAAGTAACTTCACAGGCATCTACAACACCACTTATTTTCCAGTGGAATTAGCAGCATGCAGAGGGAAACAAAACAAATTCTGTCTTCAGTAAATTGTGTAGCACTTTTTTTGCCATGCTTTATGCTACTTTACTGGCCAAAATTCTATATACAGTGCCTGTTCCTAGCATTTGGTTGATCTTTGCTGCATATCTCATCACACAACTCTCTTGAGTAAAGTGGTAAAAACGAAGCGCATTTGTATGGAGACCAAATTGCATTTTCACAATTATCTGTAGGAAGCTTCCAGGCTTGTTTTCATCTTACTTGCAGCAACTTGCTTCTTTCTTTGCTGCAGAAAGAAAACACAGAGCCCTGTGATACTCCATGATAGGAGCTTTCCATACCAATGCTAATTCACAAAAGTTAAGAAGCAACCTATTAATCTGTCTGCTTCTCCTGTCCCTTTTATACTTAATTTCTTTTTCGAGGAAAAGGTGATTTTGCTTTCATCTAAAAATAGTTGCTCCCCACATCTAGCAGTGGCATAATTTGCAGTTGTTCATCTGGGCCTTCTAAACAATGGAAACAGGACTCACTGCTATGGTCTAAATAACACATTCACACTGTTGATGCTGTGGTTTTGCCTGCAATGCATCAACATCAGACGTGGTGGCGATGGGAAGCGACTAAAAAATCTAGAAATTTAGCAACTTATAAAATTGTATTGCAACTCAAAAAACCAAGAATGCGTATTTCACAATTCTAGTACTCAGAATATGAATAACTTCTAATATGTTAAAAGTTTATAATGATTATTGCAAAATTAGCTTTTATATCCACTGTCTTTTCTCTGGCATCATTATTTGGCCACATTACAAAATTATTATTCTCCTAATCAGGAGAATAAAAAAATTTAAAGACAACAGTTTAGGTAAACATACAGCTTTCCAAACACTGCTGTCTTCAAATCAGGGCTAGGTGTTTTTCTAAGGTAACTTGAAGTCGTGTTATTTGCCAAATCACAGCAAAAATGGGTAAACTTGAGTGGTTTTGTTCCATAAGGTAGCTAAATCATTAGATAGCTTAATAGCATTTAGCCTATGCATTTGTGAATAAATATGATCATTATGTGCTGGTGTGCTTCTCCTTATTGCTTTTAAAACACTTTAAAGACCAGATATGGCCAATCTTATGAAATGGTTACTATTTAGTATCACTAATCAATTTTCAAATAAATCTAGAAGGGAACAAAGACAAAATTAAGTTGGAATATCTGCCCTTTGTGATGGCTTAAGAGTTCCTCTGGTTTACTATTCACCAAAGTGGCAGTGTTCTATACATCATGAAATGCTGTTTAAAATCTGAGTCACAGCTGTTTGCTCACTTCATTTCTCAGCAGTGACTATTTTCATCTTCTTATTTTAATTTTCTTTTTTTGTTTTCCCAGTTACATTTACATTCTTCCATCATTTGCTCATAAGCCTAGACAATGCAGTGTCTCAAACTGCTCTGGTATACATTTGAAAGTAGGAGAAGAAAATCATTTTGTACATTTGCCATGTGCAATCGCTTGCACATGGATAATTAATTAAATCACTTTGCTAAAGCTCTATCAACTTGAAATCTCTTTGGCTTACAAAAATGGTTTAAGCTTCTTAGCCTCTCCTGCCAATTTTCTTGGGACTATAATAGCATTGTATTTTAATTTTTATTTTTTTTTTAATTCTGTATTTATGGAGAATTCAGTACAGGTGCTAAAAACAGTTGAGAAGATGTAAGATGTACTAGAGGAGGGGAAGGATTAGAGAAATTATAAGATTCCTTCCCCCTTCTTTAGCAGCATCTGAAGTGCCTGTAAAGTTAGCATGTCAAAAGAAAAAAGAGGACCAGGAGAGAGGATAGAGGAGATGTACCATTGTTAGTTATTCCAATGTCTAGAAGCGTATGCCTAGCCTGTGCCATACAGCATCACTTAGAAATTTCCAAACCCAGTGAGAGTCAGTGGTCTGTGTAGCTGAAGCCAGCAAGACAAGCTGGCTTGCACTGCTGTACTCCAATTCGAATGGCACTGGTCCCACCTTAATCTGTCCATCTCTGAAGCCAGCTAATTCAGCACTCAGATATTTCTGCATAGTGCTGCATTGCACAGTGCAAAATGCCATTGTGGCCATACATGCAATGCAGTAATAACTGACAGTTACACCAAGTTCTGCCAAGGAGGACCAAAGTAATTCAATTTCCTTCGATTACAATCCATTTAGATGTAACATATAGCAGAAGTAGTTAAAAAAAAAAAAATTAATAAAATGTTTTAGATAGTCAGGGTTTCCTAAAGGCCACAGGACAAAAATTGTAAATGCACTGATTTTTCTAAGCATTCTTGAAGAGTGAGGTATCTTGTATCTGCCAAAAGAACGTGCTTTCTCCATTTGCCCCCCTACTCTTCTTATAATCCCACTAAAACTAGTTCTTCAGCAAGATCTTGATGGCTATACATACAATTTAGTAATATTTTGGGGAGTTAGACCAGACTAATCAGTAGAATGAAATTCTGAGGACATTAATTAAGCCTGATTCTTAAACCAGATGCAGAATACCAACTCTAAAGAACAGTTCTCTCTCAAACCAAGACAGTAAGCCATTGGGAGCTGTCAAGATGAGCATTTTGACAACTTTAAAGCCTTGTTAAGAAAACACATTCAGGGCATGGAGATAATCGATACCAACTGTTCTGAGAAAATTACATCTTTTTGAGCAAGAGTATTATATACTTCTTTGAGTAAGAATAGTGGTTCAGCAGAACTCACAGCTGCCTCAAATTTCTAGCCACTTCTTTCTCTGTCCTCTCAGGGGGTGCCACAAGTGTGCAGTAATATTCTCTCCAGATTTAATGCTCAGCTTCAAAGTCCAGGTGGCCTCTAGGGGAGGAGATTAAATTCTATCTTTAGGTGAGCACATGCATCTGTATACTTTTACATGATTTGCACAAATCAGAACTGAAATCCTGGTTATTTGTCTTCATCAAATAATAATGTGGCCAATTTATAAGAGCATGGAAATGAACATTATTCTTTCACTGTGTTACCAGGTTTTCCCTGTGTACCAGAGATGGCGACAGGACCTCATGGTCTCTATGTACTACAGATGGCAGCAGTGTTTATGTAAGTCTTGCCACCGTACCCCAGATAAAAGATGCACTGCATATTTCCTTTTTGCTGTGACCTTTGTGATTGTCTGATATTATTTACTACTCCAATGTCAATGTTTTCTATAAACCTTCTGGATAGCAGGTTTGCTCAGGATTGTCATGTGAGTCATTTAAGTTTTCAGACCTTGCTTTTACTGTTTACTGTTTACTATTGTGACAATTGAGCGGGGCAGGTTTGCTAGAATCAAGTGCTTCTGTGTACCAGTAACCATGTGAGAGGGAGTATAGATATATTATCTTGTACTTTGTAAGTTGAACTGTTATCTTCATCTAAAAAAATCTGTTTTTTAAGGCATAACTACTAGGCTGACACACCAATTCTTCCCTTCTCAGCTACTTTCAGACAATTTGAAAAGTAAAAGTGTTTCAAAGGAGATATGATAATCAATAAAGTTGATGAATATTAAAATGCTCAGCAATAGAGGTTGCCTGACAGTCTCTGTATCCTGCCTTTCCCTGAGGAACCTGAGCTGTGGGTTGTGTTCTGCTGTTTCTTCTTACCTCTGGCAGTATTTGTACCTACCAATAGAGGGGTTTGTTTTGACTATATGAGACAAAGTGATCATTGCTTATTTTTTGTGAGGAAGTAGTGGTATTTCCTTTTAGATTTTTTTGCATTTTGCACTTTTTCTCATCTCTGCCAATGTTCCTCTATTCCTTCTGTTCCTCTACTCCTTACTCTGTTAGCCTAATTTGATAATTCTATGGATATTACTGCAAGTATCCTGCAATATTATCCTGTTTAGACCCTCTTTCAGAACTAGTTTTCCTAACTCTACTGATATAGAGGCACACGACTCATTCTTGCACCTCCTGATAATTCTGAATCATGTTCTGTTAAGACCTGTAATGCTCTGAAAGCAATTCTGTAGTCCTGCGTAGTCCTGATCTTTTAAGAACAGCAATGATATGTCAACATTCAGAAACTTATATGTTCCCTTTGTTCAATGTTTCAGCTTTTTAATGACCTAAGTAGCTCTAATTCAAATCAGTGTTCAAATAGATGAAAAAGAAAAAAAAAAATTGCAAAAAACCAACCGCTGACCTTTGTTTCTCATTGAGTCATGCAATTTGATAGCAAGAGCTTCCACAAGTGTACAGCTGTGTTACAGAGGTTGCAGTGCATCTGCAGTGTTGATGTGGGCAATATTATTCAGTCTATCCCTTATTTAAGCAGATGTTTGAGCCTGTTCCTCCTGCCCTGGGCAGGTCAGCTTGCATCTCTTAGCCACAGTATCATAGTATCACAGTATCACAGTATCATAGTATGACAGTATCACAGTATCACAGTATCACCAAGGTTAGAAGAGACCTCAAAGATCATCAAGTCCAACCCCTTACCCCAGACCTCAAGACTAGACCATGGCACCAAGTGCCACTTCCAAACCCGCCTTGAACACCTCCAGGGATGGTGACTCCACCACCTCCCTGGGCAGCCCATTCCAGTAGTGAATGACTCTCTCAGTGAAGCCAACCTACTTGAAGGATTTTCTCATAACACAAAGGGAATGCAAGTGGGTATCTTGTGTCTTGTGTCAAAGAAGACCAAACTTCTTAATGTCAGGCAGGATACACTCCAGTGCAAGACATAGGAGTGTGTTTGTGTAGAGATGATTTCTTGCACCTCTGCTAGGTGAACTGTGTAGACTGCAAGTTAATAGAGTCATGGCCAACTGAAGCAGAACTGCAAGAGCAAAAGGAAAGGGTCATCAGAAACACACAGTAGTAAAACTGTTTTGTGCTGCTCCAGAGGCTGTTGTACTTGGATGTCAACAGCTGACATTTCAAGTTTTTCTTGCTGCGCTTCAGATTCATTCTTGCCAGCAATAACAATATTACTTAGAAAACCTCAGAAAAGAAATACAGTTTGTGAGAGGAAATTGTTATCTTTTGTTAAGGACTTCAAAATTCTTTAAAAGAGGAGTCCTGGCATGAGAGGGTTGCCTTACACAGCACTGTGTGGTCAGTGTTTCCAACCTTGCTTGGCATTCCAGGCTGGCAAGGCCTACCTCCTTGGGACAGAAATGTAAATCCCTGATCTGCAGCTCCATGTTGGCCTTACAAATACTCAAAGTTGGACATTTTTACATTGCTTCTCAGCTTATGGCATCCTGATGTGCAGGCCACAGACCCGGTAGCTTCTCTCACTTAATCCCAAGTTTCCACTAAGAAAGAGCTCCATTTAGGTTGGGGAGAAGACATCCTAAGCATACGCTTGGGCATGCCTTCTCTGACCTGTGTTTGAGGAGAGAGATGCCAAGGTGTCAGACTCTGCAGGCTGTAGCATTACCACAGGCTAAAGCCTTGGGACACTGAAGGGTGACAAAGGACTTCACATCAGATGGCTTAGATACTTAATTTCTCTTTATGAGAAAGAATCCTAGTTCTCAGACTGTGGTTATCTGTAGTGTTCCTTGAAATTCCAGATTTCTGGCCTACTGCCTGCTGATTCAGCTGCAGACCTTTAGTGTCCAGTTAAGGGAAATGCTCAGTATTGGCAAAGTAAGGTAATTTATATTCTACATTGCTATAGTTATGGTTTTCCCTGTCTTGTTTACTGGGCTTTCAGCATTTCACTTGAAAGACTTGACATTATGGCTCTTTGAGATGATCTAGTTCTTTCCCTGGAACCAAAGAAGCTGTGGTGCTGAAGCTCTGGAGGAGGTTAAACCGAATGCCATATTTCTATTCTAACCTAACATCTAACCCTAAACTAGTGATCTGTATGGATTTTTTATTTTCTCTTGAACAAATGGTGACATTTTCCAGATGCAGTGTTTATTCTGTTGGAGCAAGTCCAGAGAAGAGTCACAAAGATGATTAGAGCAGCATCTCCCCTATGGGGAGTTGGAACTGGAGAAGAGAACACTCTATGGAGACCTTATAGTGGCCTTCCAGTATCTGAAGGAGGTCTACAAGAAAGCTTAGGCTTTTCACATGGACTCAGAGTAATAGGACAAAGGGGAATGGCTTTTAGCTGGAAGGGGGTAGGTTTAGACTGGGTGTTAGGAAAAAAATCTTCACAATGAGGGTGGTGAGACACTGGAACAAGTTGCCCAGGGAAGTTGTGGGTGCTTCATCCATGGAAGTGTTCAAGGCCAGGTTGGATGGGGCCTTGAGTGACTTAGGCTATGGGAAGATGTCCCTGTCCCTGGCAAGGAGGTCAGAACTGGATGGCCTTTAAGGTCACTTCCAACACAAACCTGATTCTGCTTCTGTGATGACACAGGGGGTTTGCTTCTTTAATAAGGGGTAGCTTCCTCAGAGATCTCACTTCATGAGGAGTGCTATCATGATCTCATAATTCTGATAGTGGTAACCGGGTGTCAGTGACTCCTTGCTGTTTCGTGATTCTAATTCCTGAAGATCTGGGACTAGTTCACTTGCAGATGTCAATTGTTGCTAATTCAGCTCTGCAGCAGTAAGGTGGCTGATTCAGCACGAAACAGAATACATTTTCTTCTAGACACATACTGGTGTCTCTTTTCATGAGTCAAGCTATTTGTGAAGCTCCCTACCTTGTGGAAGCAGGAATGCCAGTTCTAACTACTAATCTTGCATTCCCAATGAGGTCTAATCAATGCTAGGGATGTCAGGTACTTGGAAGGGTCAACTCTCACGCTTCTGTCTGAAACTGTGCTTTGGCAATTGATACCATCTGAACATGCTACTGCTGATCCTAAAATCTTCTGTTTTCCTTCTTTCATTTTGTCGCCATTTCCCTGCAGCTTCTGGAAGAGAACTGCCTCAGGAGGGAGGAAATCAATCCATACACACAACACTGTAGCATGTAGTTTAATGGATAACATGCATGAAATACAAAACTGTCCTCTGTAGAAAGTAAAATCAATAAGTTTTACGTAATCCCTACAGAGAAGGCTGAATAATGTTGTCAGACTACCTCGTCAAATTAAATCTTCTGTTGTTTCGAGGGTGAAAGGTATTATTGAAGGAAGAAAGAAGGAGAACTGCTGACATCTGAAGCACAAAAAGAAATCTAGAAATTTAAGAAATATAAATTCCAATATCAAAAGTTTGTTAGTAAAAGCCTGTTCAAACATATATAACTTTATAGAAGAGGAAATGATTTCGTTCCTAAAGAACATTTGGGAAAGGTTATTTTTATTGCAAGAGTATATACTACCCAGAATATTAATTCAAAAACAAACATCTGGGGGTTTGTCTTAGCTAAATCTAAGCAAAAACAAATGCTGGCATGCCAAGAATGCCAGTTACACTTGCTACAAGGAAAGCTCTAGGTAAGAAGCTTATTCAGTATATACTCTGACTTTAAATACTTGGGATACCTTAGGGATATCTGCTCGTTAAAATGATTCTTGTCAAGTGCTATATTGCCAAATCTGACCCGTGACTCTGTGAGTTTCCAGACTTGAAATGCCTTCAGTTCTCTAGAGTCGAATGTCAGATGACAGCCAGTATCTGCAAGGGGACGGGATGCAAATTTTTCAGGTTCCTCTTGGAAGAAACTCACTGCAGAAAACCAATTTGAATGTTTATTGACCCATTTTAAGTCATGATGTCGTGAAACTGTTCCCAGACATCTAAGATACTTTCCCAGCTATCGTGACCTCATAGAGGCATATCTCGAGTTGTCCTATGACACATAATCTGTCCAAAATTATTTGTAAACTTGGACTTAATTAAGTGGTCTGCTTTAATTTGGGATGAGTGTGTGAGAGATGTGAATTAATTAAAGCTGTGTTTCACAAATACCTTTGCTGGTGCTCCTCCAGTATGAGCACACATTGCTTGTTTTAGTAGCTGAAATGTCCAAGGTTCTGGGGCATGGAAGGAAGTCTTCTGGAAAGGAATGGCTTCCTCTCTAGTGACTGTGAATAAATTAATGCCACAGTTTTATTTTAATAATAAGGAATTGCTGATGGACGTTGGATGAAAAATTTGCCCTACTTTTGAGTGTTTCCTGGAGAGTCCCACATTGCCATCTCGTGGGGGCCTGAAGGGAAATGAGTAATGAGAATCTTAAGGACAGCATGCTGTTTTCAAAGGCCCAAAAGGCTCCTTGTTGGCTTCTCAAAACAATTTGCAGGATTCGGGAAACAAGAGGACTGCTGAACTCCATTTTATTTCTTACTGACCTCTGAATAACCTGTACACTTCTGGTGACTGAGGGTTTGGATGTGGCTGTGTGGCACATGGATAAATATCCAAGGGTGTCTGTTTGTATCTTCAGGCCTGTTGTAGTAAAATGTTGTCATGGAAGCTAGCCAAAAGTAACTTTGGAAAAGATCTTCGGTTTAGGCTAAAAATCTGTATTTCAGTTACAAGTTTAAGAGGTTTACAAGTCTGGGAGGTTTCACTCTTGCTTTACAAAAAAGGAAAACTGAATTTATAGAACCAAATATTTGTTAGAAATATCCATCTGTGGAGACATACTGGTTAAAATCACCCACAAAGTAAATTCAGGGAAGATTACTATGTAGAAAATCTCTTTTGGTAAAATCAGTTTTTACCTAATAATTCTAATTGCAGTGAATCTAGAAACTGATTGTCAACTTCTCATTTAACAACAACGAAGAGGTTTGATTTTTCTATTTCTTCATTCTGTGTTAGTGACTGAAGTTGACCTTTTTAGATTATTACTTTCACATTAACACTTTGGACTTGAAGCCAAACCAGATATTCCACATTAGAGCTGACTTCTGATGGGGTCAAGGCTTCAGAGAATCCTAATATGACAAGAAGTTTGTAAAACCATTGTTAACAAGAACAAAGAACAAACCCAAACGTCTTGTGATAATGTGTCAGAATAAACCTGTGTAGTTTAGCAGACTTTCTATGAATGGTGAACTTTTCACCCTTTTATGAGATCATCACACATGGTCCATATTCCATAATTTATATTTTATTGTGTCTTCAGATTTCAGCTCTACTTGCTTATCCATGAAAAACAATGTAATTTCTGTATCCATTTATTAAGTAGTTACGGAAAGGCCATGAGTCATCACTGGCTAATTCTACTTTGTTCAATATGATACAACATCAACTTAGTAGGCTCTGAAGGTCTTGTCATATTTAACTGTACATGGCTACTATGGCAACTGCTTTTCCTTTAATAGTGATTTCTGTGCCTGACACTTTCTGATGCCATTAATATGTTTCTGATGCTAATAGCTGTGTGCAGTAGGTGTATCACTTTAAAGTGTATCACTACGGATGCAAGGTACAAAACCAAAGTGGCAAAGGAATATAAAAGTTGATTTACCTCAAGGCTTCATTTGTCTGTATTTGCAACCAAAAAGAAGACTCTTTATATTCTCCAAATCTCACCCTAATATCATCCTCAAATGTTTGTGTAGTAGGAAAAAAATAATGGAAGAACAATGACAAGGTCTGTATAGGGATGAGTATGATGAGTTGTCTGTATAAGAAATAATAAAGCAAGCAATTGTCTAATTTTGCAGGATAAGATCTAGAAAAGGATTTCTCAAACTTGTATCTTAAGCCTTAGATATGTTTGCCTTTGTAACTGATTAAATGGTTCTGTGAACTCATTAAGTCTATCTGTTGAAGGATCATCTTAACAAATTACCCTTAAGAATGCCTTGGATGCTACCTTCAGAGTTTTTATGCTGCTGAAATACCTTAGATACCCTTCTGATTCATGGATAAACTTGAGAAGCTCAGCAAGGCTGTTGTAATAGGAAGAATTTGAATAATCACTGGCTAACTTTCAGGGACCAGAGAGATTTTAGTGACAGAAACCCCTTCAGTATTGATCTAGGCAATAAATTCAGCCGTCGCAAAGAAATGTTGGGTGTGCTGATAACTTCTTTACAAAGGCTTTTTATGTTCATGCATTACCAAGATCTGAGGTTTTCCTCTTCTTCAGCTGAGAGACAGATTAGAAAAAAGTGCAATATTAAAAATAAACTGGACAAGATGAACACCAGCTGCCAATTTGGCAATCTGGATATGCAACTATTGAGCTAATTCATTTGTGGATGCTGAGACAGAACAGCAAATAAGGTGCTAAAGAGATTTCCAGATAGATACATTTTAATATGCCTTATTTGTGGACTTTAGTTTGTTTGAGGCAAGGGAACTGGATCAAAACTGTCTCAGGTTTTGTGTAAAGAACTATGTTGAAGACCAGACACAAAGTACCACGAGGCCAGTGGAAATTATGTTGCTCATTTCACTAGGTTCAGATCCGTTCTGTACCTATTTAACTTCATCAGCCCTCGGTGGTGTAACCCCTCACGCTTGTAGCCAGGGCAGGTGAAGTTCTGTGCTGTGGCAACCTCAGGCAGGCTCACACCTTGCACCAACAGGCATTATTGGATAAATCCTCACCTGCTACCTGTCTTGCCCTTTTACAATATGCAAGCATCTGTCCCCTTAACTGTTGGAAATTATACCACGTGGATGACTCCTTGAAAATTACAACATAATTAGTATTCTGCTTTTAAAAACACACTTCCTGAATAGTATTATGTGAACAGTAATTAATTCTGGTAGGCGCAGAATAGGATTATGAAACTACTTGGCTAGCCTATCTAATCAATTTATTGCATCAAAGAACCAAATAAAGAAACAGAAATGAGGAAAAAATATTCTGTCCACAAACTAGGTTTTCTTGGGCTGTGAATAAAAATCTCAGTTCCCTAAGGAGGAAGAGAATTGTGCTGCAAGTCTGCTGTAGCATTCGCAGTACCAGAGGTAATATAATAATCCTCAGTCACGTCATCTTCATGAAAAAGGAAGAGAACAAAGGCAAGCTAAAAGGTCATTAAAAGTACTTGAGTTAGTAGAGGTGTTTTTCTGGAACCACTCTTGGTGCTGTGGATTCAATGTTAACAACTGACATAGACTTGATCAGAAAGCAGATTGTTCCCTCTGGAGGAACCATCTAGTTTTTCTACCTGGAAGTACTAAAATGAAATGTGAATGAGAAGGTTCAATGTCAATAACTGCAATGGCAACACTGTAAATATATACAGAAGTCTGATTTCATTTCAGATCTAATCAGTAATACTTTCTTATAGTTCATAAAGAAAGTGAATTTAACCTGAAACTGAACACTGCAGTGGAGTCACCTACTAAGAAAGCTAAAGCAATTACCCTTTTCCTCCCAGAAGTGAATGACTGTTTCTGGGCGTCTCTGCTTGCCAGTGACCACATTCAGGGGACAACATTATGAAAAAGATTAATCACAAAGATGACAGCTGCAGGAGAGTGGGAAGGGACTCCCCTCCCCTCCTTTCCCTTCCTCTTTATCTTCCCTTCCTTGTTTTAAATTTGTATAGAGGTGATGTCCAGAGTGTATATGTCATTTCAAAATGCCATAATTACTGAATACCTGATGCTAATTAGTTCCCATTTTGATTATTGCCTTCGTCAGTTTCTGTTACTCTGCACCCTCCTTACTTGCTTATTTGCATATGTATGTCTCTGAAGTTCACTACACAGTGTCAGTCAACAAAGCGTCTAAGGTCAGAATCCCAGAGGAGTTATTCAGATGGGTGCCAAATATTTTGACAAAGATAGATGCACTTGTTTCAAAGCTTAAACGTCTTACATCTGCTAAGGAATGCTGTTTCCCTAAGTTAGCTGAGCTGCCATCGATAGGTGAGCTGATGTCATAGTCATAGAATGTTGCACATTGGAAGGGACCTTAAAGATCATCCAGTTCCAACTGGCTGCCATGGGCAGGGCTACCTTCCACTGGAACCGCTTACTCAAGGTCCCATCCAGCCTGGTCTTGAACACATCCAGGGTGAGGGCATCCACGACTTCTTTGGGAAACCTGTTTCAGTGCCTCATAATAAAGAATGTCTTCCTCACATCTAATCCAAATTGACCCTCTTTCAGTCTGAAACCACTACCCCTCATCCTACCACCGCATCCCATAATAGAGTCCCTCCCTGTCTTTTCGGATAGGTCCTGTAGGTACTGGAATGCTGCCATCAGGTCTCCTTGGAGCCTTCACTTCTCTAGGATGAACAGCCCTGACTCTCTCAGCCTGTCCTTATGAAGGAGGTGCTCCAGCCCCCTCATCATCTTTGTAGCCTTTCTCTGGACCCATTTGAGCAGAGACATGTCTTTTCTATGCTGGGGCCCCCAGCCTTGAACACAGTACTCCAGGTGAGGTCTCACCAGAGCAGTGCAGAGGGGGACAATGACCTCCCTTGACCTCCTGGCCAGACTTTTAATGCAGCACAGGACATGACTGGCTTTCTGGGCTGTGAGTGCACATTCCTGGCTGATGTTCAGTTTCTCACCTACTCGTTGCCCAGCCTGTATTCGTGTCATTGGATGGATTTTTTAAGGCAGTCTATGTAATCATAATAAGTAAGTCAGTTGCACTGCATAAATTTAATTCTGTTTTGACCACTAATCAAAGCCTAAACCCAAACTTCTTGTGTTCTGATGTGAAGGCTTGTAGAGTGAGTTCATGTGGGATCACAAAGTTTGACATGTGTGACCAGTCCACTGGGTACCTAGTTCCCCAGGGTGTAACGACAGAGAACATCAGAGGCAGAGCATAGTTAAGTGGAAAGGTGATAGGAGAAGGTAGTTTTCTCTCCAGGATCAAGCTTTGAGAAGGGTTCCATTTCTAGCTTTTCCAACATCCCGGGTTGTATCTAGTAGTGCTTCATATCCCAATCAGTAAAGTAAACAGTCCTGTTCTTGCATCAGTTATCTCTGTTTTCACTTTGGAGCAGTCTGCTACTTGAGGCAGGCATGAGTTTCTTCTAGATAATACCAGAAAAGGTGATAAGGAATCAGAGCTTCTGGGCATCTAAGCAGCACAAATAGCAATGCTGTCCACAAATCATTCCAATGAAGAACTGAGGAGTCTTGCACAGAGTCTCTGTGGATCTTTTTGATTCTTTTTTATCACTAGCAATTTGCGTGTGTCTTTACCAGTGCATTGTGCTTCATTGCCATAGCCAAAACAGAACACTTGACCAGAATACTCCCTTTTGATAAATTTCTTCTGCAACTTAATAACCTCCCTTCTACTGAAAGAGAAGAATACCTATTGTCTGCTAAGTTGGGTTGACTGGTCATTAGTCTTCTGACCATTGTCACTGGGATGTCATCAGATTCTTGGAAGTCTTGGCAACCTGATCAGCTGATGGATAAGGCAGCAGAATTTTGTAATCTTGTGATTTTGTAAGTTAGTTGCTCAACACTCACATTGCTGTAGTCACTTTCCTACCAGAGTGCTAACCAGTGAAATGGATTTTGTTTCTTTTATAGCATTGTATGCTGTGCTGTACTGCTTTGGGCAGCATGCTCTTTGTACAAATAAACTCAACCTAAACCAGCCAAAGGGTTCAGAAAGACTGGAAATTGCCACAGCATCAAGTATGTTCTGTGCTAAAGAGTCACTGTGTTAAATGTGCCAGGGGAAAATCCTATCAACTTGCACAGATCATTGTCAAACTACAGAAAGTGTTGCTAAGAGTTTGTCACAAAAGCCATTGAAAAAACCAAAAGACTTCTGATTTCCTTAATCTGTGTCTTCCTGTTGGACATACAAAGGGAGCTACTGTTGGAAGGTATGTGGTTTGTTGGGGTGGATATCTTTGGTCTTTGCACAAATACAAGAGGAGGATGGCTTATATTAGGTTGTCAGCTCTTACTATACGTGCTAGTTCCAGAATTTTGAAGTGTTTTTGACACACAGCTGCATCTGTGGAAATCCATTGCTGTCTTGTGTTTTGCTTTATTTGTGTCATCTCCTCATCTCTTGGACTTCCTGTAGAATTGCAGAGGTCGAAGCCCTTATCAGAGACAAGACTTAGTACCGATTGAAGCAGAGGTTAAATTAGGCCATCAGACACCTCATTTCTACTGGAAATGGGCTGGAAGATTTCCAGCATGAGCTAGGGAAAAAAAATTAAGTAACTTGGCTTTGAGACTTAAAGATGTTCTGAAAGAACTGGTGGTGAAAAAATCCAAGGGAAACACCATTTTGGTTGTGAGCTGAACAAATTGGGCCTAGAAGTTACTGATTCACAAGATACTCAGAAGCCTGAAATCAGTGGTGGGTGGCATGGACATATGGCCTGCCTGGGTGAAGTTATTTGCAATACCCAAGTATTTTAAAGAAAACTAAGAGGTTCTATAAGAAAAAATGAGCAGAAAATGCCTGCCTGGTGATGGAAATGAAGTAAATCTCCCTGATCATAACAATACTTTAGAAACACACACACACACGCACACATATATATGCCTATTTTGCTCACTACAGATGGTATTGTTTTCCCATGGACAACTTGACGGTGCCATCAAAATGTTTTGACAAAAGCCAGCCTGAAAGGTGTCTAGCCGACCACTCAGCCCACACACTGGCAGTTAAGACCACCAAATGGATCCTTTTCCTGTCTGGGCTTTTTAATTCCCCAGCAAAACATTTTGGGGGAAAAAAAACCAAACCACAACCAAACCAGTTAAACCTTTCTGCCAGCTTAATTAAGTGGCCAAAAGATTTCTTCTAAGGTGAGGTTCTGGCCTGAATGCAGTCCATTGGGGCTTACAGTATGTTCAGATAAATAGGAGAGGATGGACTGCATAATTGGCTGCATTTATTTTACTTCTACAGCTACCTTTCAGACAGTTAATGTATGTAATCATGCAGCTTCAGTATGTCTGAAGCTATTAGGAGATAGAGGTCTTCATTACAGCTCTTCTGTGGAAACTCTATTAACTATGCATTATTTTTTTAATTTATTTTTGAAGGAAAAATAGATACGATAATTTCCCATTGAATTCAAAGGGGCAGTTCTATAGAGACGAGGTTAAAACAGGCTGAAGCATCTCAGGCTATTTAAACCCCAACATTTATCAGAGCATAAAAGCACACTTTTGTTGGCTTGCTGCACAATTTACAGTTACAGTTAAGAGCATTACCTTGAAGCATATCTCAAAGAATTCTATTATCTCTACCATAGTACCTCAGCTGGTAAAAAGTTTGCTTGATGAATGTACATTACTTTATTGACTTGCACTTTACCCCATGATAGATTTATTCCTTTAAGTGACACTGAAAGTAATAAATATGACTTCAAATGAAAAACATTTTTATTGGCACAGCAGAGAGAGAAGGAAAAAGCAGTGTATAAAACCTTGGCACAAGCATGCTACTCTTCTGAAATTATGTCAAATTAGTGAGGAAAACAATTAGAATGGAGCTTCAGCATGCTGTTCCTCTTCCTATATTTACATAAAAAGACTGAAGACTTGGTTGGGAGTTTTTCACTGAAGTGCAAGCAGTGGTATGGTACGTTTTACTGCATTATGGAAAATTGTGAGGTTTCCCTGGTTCCAAAAATATCCCACTGCACCGTTTGCCAGAGTTCAATATTACATCCTGTGCTGCTCAGAAGTGTATTATGGAGGTGTAAATCATCACAAGAGTTCATCATGCCGTGTAGAGGTTTGAAAAAAAAAGCAGTAAAGTGGTGTTTAGTGATGACTTTCACAGAGCCTATACCCTGGATGGTTTGCAGTTAGATTTGTCCAGGTTACTAACACAGAAGCAGAGGTGAGGTCTCCCTTGTATACGTACTGAGAAGCTCAGGGCTGCTCTGCGGTGAGGCGGTGCGTGTTCTTTCCACAAACAATTGCAAAGCCTATAACTATTCATTAATTGCCCAGAAAAGATCAGTTATATAATCTTATTTCTGTTGCTGAGAACCCTGAGATACTAGTCAGATGGAGGTATGGCCAAGGCACAGATCCCATCCGTGCTGAGGTTCACCAGCTCTTAAGATCACTGCTGTATTTATAGAGGTTCAGTCAAAAACCAGATTTTTCAAACAATTGCAGTAGTCAGGACTGAAATATGGACTTCATTTTGAGGAGTCCCTTGGACAATGTGCTACAATATCTTACTAATAAAGCTGCAGTTCCCAAACAGGTGCATATTAGTGAGGAAAGGTCTATGTCAAATGACAGTGAGCTTTCTGAGATATTAACTCCCTATATTTTCCTCCTTTATGATTTTTTTTTCCTGACTTCCTCTTGCTTCTCTGTCACCACCTTGCTTGTGAGTACTGGCAATGTGATGACATTCCACCTCTCTCCATTCTACGTTCTTTCTCATCCTCAAGATTTATTACTACTATTTCAGAGATTTCCTACTAAACATTTATAGTTGGTCGTGATATAAACCTGTATTGGGTCTGTGTGGCAAGGTCTTGGCAGTGAGGGTGCTACAGCGGTAGCTGCTGTGAGAAGCTGCTAGAAGCTTGCTCCATGTCCAATAGAATGAGTGCCAGCTGGCTCCAGTATGGGCATGCCACTGGTCAAAGCCAAAGCCCATTATTGGCAGAGTTAGCACCTCTGTGCTAACACATTTAGGAAGCAGCTGGAGAGAGAAGTGAGAATATGTGAGAGAAAAGATAGAGACACCAGGTCAGTGAAGCAGGCGAGAGTGTAGGTGCTGCAGATGCCAGAGCAGAGATTCTCCTTCTGTCTGTTATAAAGACCATGCTGAGGCAGATTGTCCCTCTGCAGCCCATGGACATTGGTGGTGGAGCAGATATCCACATGCAGCCCGTGGAGCTGCACACTGGAGCAGGTGGAGGCCTGAAGGAGGCCATGACCCTATGAGAAGCCCATGCCAAAGCAGGGTCCTGGCAGGACCTGTGTACCCATGAAGAGAGGAGACCACACTGGTGCAGATCTGCTGGCAAGACTTGTGACCCCCTGAGGCCCCATGCTGAAGCAGTTCATGAAGAACTGTAGCCTGTGGGAAGGGCTGACAGAGAAGTTTGTGGAGGACTGTCTCTTGCTGGAGGGACCCTGTACTGGAGCAGAAGAGTGTGAGGAGTCCTCTTCCATGAGAAGGAGGAAGCAGCAGAGAGGTGTGATGAACTGCCTGTAATGGCCTTCAAAACTGCAAAGACTGAACAGCAGACTGAGGGCACCACTGCAGAGCAGCCAATGTGATCTCGAGATAATGTTCTGTGACTCTTCTCACAGCCTTGTAAAGTGGCACCAGTGGGTGTCAGTGTGAGAGTAAGGTGCATTAGGGTTAATGCAGTGTAGCATTCTAGCATTCTAGATAGCTTTTGCACACCCCACTCAGATGGAAATATATTGATCAGGGAAGCTGTTTAGTTTTGACATCTCTGAGCCCATCTACATTTCCATCACTATTCATGGACTTTTCTTACACTAATATGTCAGTAGTTGTGGTCTATCTGCTTAGAGAGCTGGAATACCTCTCCTGCAAAGACAGGCTGCCAGTTGGGGTTGTTCAGCCTAGAGAAAAGGCGGCTCTGGGGAGACCCTATAGTGACCTTCCAGTACCTGAAGGGGACCTACAGGAAATCTGGGGTGTGCTGTTTGCAAAGGCATGTAGCTCTAGGATAAAGGACAATGGTTTTAAACTAGGGCCAATGGTTTTAAACTAGAGAAAGATAAATTTATATTGGATATTAGGAAGAAGTTCTTCACTATGAGAGTGATGGATCACTGGAACAGGTTGTCCAGGGAGGTGGACCTATCCTTGGAGACATTCAAGATCAGGCTTGACTGGGCCTGATTGGGCTCTGAGCAGCCTGATCTAGTTGCGTACTGCAGGGCAGTTGGACTAGATGACCTTTAAAGGTTCCTCCCAACCCAATGCATTCTTTGATTCTGTGACTCTCCAAACAAATTCATGAGTCTCATGGAAAGATAATGCTGACTTCTATATGTAGGAATGTGTGTAGGACATGCCTTTGCTGGGGAGTCATAGCGGTAGCCAACAGCTAACATATCTGCAATGAAGAAGGCAGAAATTTACGTTTATTGAATTGGAATTAAGCTTTGCAGGTGCCAACACATAGAAGTTCACTGAAACTTCGTGGCCAGCAGCCACGGAAATTGAGTCTCTGCTGAATAGGGCATTAAATTAGCATGCTTGCTGAAGCAGGCTTGCTCATACAGCACTGTCACATTCCAGTCTGCTAAAACTGTTTTGTGCATGTCTGTGACAAAAAAGATGACTTTCACATGACAGATCGCTTGTGTGAAGAGATGCAGGGTGATTACGCTGTTAATACCGGTTGTTTATTATTCTTTAGAAGTGTTCAAAGAGTATTGCTTTAAATACAGCTCAGTCTTGTGTGGTAAAGGTTGAGGCACCTGTGCAGCAGTGAATGCAGGCTATCTGAATATGAATGACTAATTATCAGGGAACGGGAAAACACTAGTTTGCTTTCATAACTGAGATGGCTTCATCCTATTCAGAGTAATCTGTTGGGAAAATAATTAGCATAAAGAAGATGGAGTTTTGATAAGTAACTTTGATGTTCATAATTATAGTAATTTTTTTAATAATTTCTTTCATTTATGCTCCTGTTTTATTTCGGTTTTCTCTTTCAGTCATAAAAGCTGATATTAAATTTTAGATTAAATCTATCTTGCTGTAGACAGACTCCTTAGGAAAAAGTGTCCTCTTGTATGCTAACAGTGGACTTAGCGCAAATTTACTGTTACGATTTCTTTCTATGCCTCCAAATTTGTCTTCCCTACGGTAACAGGTCCCGCAGATTAATTTGTCAGGAAAGGTCTAGAAGTATCAAATTAAAATGCGTCGTAAATCGAAACCTTTTTCACTTCGTATAATGTTCAATATTTTTATATCTATTCTAGACAGAATGCATCATCTGAAGAGTTGAGCAAAGAGTGGAAATACTTTGATTGTTTTTCCACCCAAGCAATAAAGGAGACTCTTCCTATCAGCTCCTGAGCCTGCAGGAGCAGTGTCTGTCAGAGGGCTTTGATGCCACACAGTGCTTGTTCTTGTGCTTTTAGTGGTACAAAAAGCTTCTTACTCTGTCCTAGCTTTCTGTCAGACTCCAATGTATCTCAGTCACCTGAGAAATCAACTTTCTTGTACAAAACTTCTTCACACAAAAATGAAAAAAAATGTTTAGACATTAGTAGTGCTTTTCAGATCTATTTGAATATGACTTTATTAAATAATTGCCAAATCCCTTCTTTAATTTGCTGTCTAAGGAATTGACTGCTGGGTTCTCCTAGCAGTCAGTTTGGTGTTAAATTGCTCATATTCTTCCTTCTGTCAGGGAACACTACTGACAGAGAGGCTACATATCTTCTCTTTTCCATTTACTATAATGCTGTTATTAGGAATGCTTGGAGTTTAGGGTGCTAACTCCCTGAGACGCTACTTAAAAACACCATGGTTTTGCAAAATACATTCTATCTACTTTCTGCAAATTCTATTATGCATGAAAGGTTAGGGCTAGGGGCTAAGTACACATAGCCTGTGTAGTTAAACTATATTCTTGGCTGCTCACAGCTCAGTGGTTTTGGAGATACCCTTTTAGATGGTTAGCTATGCTACAAAAGGAACCACATGAAATACAGGTGTGTTGAAGGATGAATCGATGCCTATGTCCTATTGAAATCCAGGGATTCCTTATGCAACAAAATTATTGCCCTGCAAAAGACAAAGAGTTCTTGTTTGCAGCTGTGTAACCCAGCTACAAACTGTTGAGCAAGGAAGGGAATTTGAGATAGAGCCTCGGGACAAACAGGCTGTGTATTGAGGATGCAAGCAGGGACCGGCTGCGAAGGAAGGCTTTGGTTAGGGTCAGAGAGTGATGTATTAAATCATACTACAACTGTAAGCCAGTAACAAATGGAATACCAGTGGGAGTTATCCTGGCACCTGTCCTACTTGACAGCTTTGACTATGACCTGGAGGAGGTGATGGAGTGAATGCTCAGATTTGCAGTAGACATCAAATTAGGATCAGCATTGGAAATTCTTGGGGGCAGGGCTGAAATCTAGAGACATCTAGATAAGCTTGAGGAATACTCCAAAAGGAACCTTATGAAAAGAATCAAGGACAGGAGAGATGTCCTGCTCCTTGGAAGGAAGAATCACTGGTAACCATACAGGCTGGTGAATCCCAGGCTGGGGAGCAGCTCTGCTGGAAAAGTCCTGGGACTCTGCCCTGGCAGCAGAGATGGCCAGCAGCATCCTAGGCTGTATGAACAAGATCACAGCTAGTAGAAAGGATTATCCACCTCGGCTTGCATTCGACAGATCAAATCTAGACTGCAACCCACCAATACAAGTGGCCAATGCCTCAGTACTGTAGGGAAGGTTCAGCAGAGAGCCACCAAGATGGTCAAGGCCAGCAGCTCTTGTCCCCTGAGGAGAGGCTGGTGGGCTGAGACTTCTTCAGCTTCAAAAGATGGAGGGGACCTACTAGCTGCCTGCCCAGACCTGTGCAGAAGTCACTGAGGAGACAGAGAGAGGATCTTTGCAGCAGCATACAGCAGGAGAAAGAGAGATAATGGTCTTCAGCTGAACTGAGGGGTTCATGTTGGTTGTCAGGACATGAGGACAGGTAGACAATGGATCAGGTTGAGCAGAGAGGCTTCACAGACTCCAGCCCTGGAGCTTCTCAAGATCAGCCTGGACGAAATCCTGAGCTGTCTTTGTGACCTTATAGCTGACCCTGCTTTGAGCTGGAGGTTGGATGACAGACCTCCAGAAGTCCTTGCCAAACTGAATTATCCTGTGGTCTTAAGAATGGGTTTCAAGATGCTCAGTTACAGGAAATCATTGGCAGAACAGTCTGTTAATGGGTGAATTCCATTCAATTCTGTTTTCCTGTGACCTTAGCATGGTTTTGGCAATTATGGAATACCCTAGAATGTAGCAGCAATAGCATAAGTGGAGGAAAACATGGCAAATAAACTATCTGGTGCATTCTCCAAAAGTCTATTAAATTCCAGAAAAATAAAAAAGATACATCTGTGTGGTTCTTTGAAGCAGGATTCCTTAACCCTATATAATTTGCTTTGAGAAAAACACTTCTTATTTTCCGTTTCCTGCACATCAGCATAAAAGGACTTTCTGCCACTCTTCATCATCAGAAGCCTATGGCAAAAATTAAATTAAGGAAAATTAAAATAATGTCCTTAATAATCAGAACAGCTTTTTTAGTTTTTACTCTATTTTTATTCTATTTGTGGCTAGTTGCTACTAAAAGTACTCTGCAGTGCCTTCTGAGAGACTTGGTGCTACCCACTAGATCTTCCCTATTTGCAACTGGCTTCTCAGCAAATTTTCTGGTCTTTTAACATAAGAATATCTCTTCATTTCTATAAAATTGCAGGTTTAACTTTTACTTGAGATATACTTGCCCAGAACAATTTTCCTGGACATTCAGTTCCAGTTTGGTGCTTTTGATGTGTTAGAAGACCTCTGTACAGGAATGCTTTGATAGCACAGATGTTTCCTAGTCGTTCCAGATTCTGGGCCCAGGGAATAAAGTGGAAAGTCTGGAGGATATCGTCAGGGAAATCACTTTTATTTCAGAATCTGTTTAGTAAGAAAGAATAGGAGGAGTCCACATTCATTTTCCTGTGGTGAAGAATAATTTCCCACTTTTATTTGGTTTTATTATAGGATCAAATAGCAAAATTAAGCAGATTTTTATCTAACTACAATTTGAACAATTGCATTTGACAATTCAATAATTCATATTAAATTAATAAGAACTAATCAACCACACTGCTCTGTGATTCCAGACAGAGAAGTTATTGACACCATTGTGGAAGAAATGTCACAAAAAGAGTGAAGATTAAACATTCTGCAGGTTTTCATTAGTTGTGTCAAAAACATGTTAACGTATGATAAATTGGCTTATGGGTGAAGTAAAATCATATTCAAACTGTTCAATTAGAGACTGACAATTATATCAAGGAGATAAAGATAAAATCAAATATTTGAGATGTTGGCTAAGTTGTAGCAGTGAGACAGACAGAAACTGATACGGCAAATAGATTCAAGCCTTCACTAAATGCTGCTTCACCATGGTGGTGAGAACCTATTTGATTACTCTCCTTAAGTTAACCAAAGTCCATTGGCTTTGTTTTCTGCACATACTGAAACAGCATCAGTGATTACCACACAGCTGAGGCCCATCATCAGACACACTGTTGTGGTTGTTAGGAAACTCTACAGGCAGAAAAGGGACCTATCCTGTCTCTGTTCATTTTCATTTTTCAGATTCTTAATTCTTTCTCAGTATCTCAGCACTTCCTCCTAGATACTTCCTCTTTTTTCCTTTTTTGCCATCTCTATATCCAAGTGTCCATTTTTCTGTTCTCCCTCTCTCTCTGTACAAATATCCAACTCAACTAAGACACTCTCAGAAAAACTACTTTACCACCTGATTTTTCTTTTCCTAATTTCCATATTTTAATATCTCTCCACCAAAATTATCTCTTTCATGTGATTATTTCTCCTCATCTGTATTTTACCGTAATGCTTGCTTCCACCAATAACATTTCAGCACCTGAAAGAAAAGCATTTCAGTCCTTTAACCTCCGTTGATAACTTTATTAGTGTTTGACGTTTGGAAATGTTTATTATGTATGCCTTTTTAATGGCATTGCTTAAGCAGAGTGATGTCTCATAAACTACTTTGAGACCTCAAGGTCGTCTATCTGACAGGGAAAATAAATAACTAAAAAGGTTGTATACTGCAACCAGTCAATTAGTATTTGGGTTTGTTTGACTGTAATTTGGGATCTTTCCTTACTTTTTTTTTTTTTTTTTTTTTTTTTGCTATGTAAAACCCAAAAGAATACTGAGCACAAATATTTTAGAGCCATGTAGTAAAATACATCATGCAAGTTGCACAATTGAAAAAATAAAAATGCAGCAAAGTAAAGGCTGTAATATTTCAGGTTTAAATTTATCCTTTGGGTATTATTTGTTGGTACAAAACTCCAACATATGGTTCAGGCACAGAGAAAGATGTTCCTGGAACAAATGAGTTTGAAGCAAAGCTGCAATGCAGACAGATACATATGTGGGCAGGAAAGAAACTGTCCTTGAGGAGAAGGTGCTGAGAGGATTACCAGTCAAGAGTTTGGAGCGATTGTCCATGCTGAATTTCTGATGTGTTAAACCTTTCAATGGTGCAGCCAATGCTGTAGTCCTACAGCAAGCCACTGTTTGTTCAGGTAACAAAAGGTGAGGGATTCTTCTGTCATGATTGTGAATGAAAATAATTTGTCATGCTAAAACATCATTTTGATATTGCATCCTTAATATATTTGCTCAGAGAATCTGATGTGTTTAAACTATGATGAAAACTGCGTTTGAATCATTACGATAAAACGGAGAGAACTCTTTTCTTAAAAGCAGCACTGTTCTTCAGTCTAAGCAGCTGCCACAAGGTTACTCTGTTTTGAGGTGTTTATGTAAGAGTACCGTCATAGCCTGAATGCCATACTACCAATCTTGTTGGTGGCCATCCTTTTTCTCAGCGAGCGTCCTCTTTCTGAAGGAATCTTACAGTTCTTATATTTAAAACTCAAGGATGTTCATTAAGGTAATTTAGTTTTCTGTTATTTNTTATTTTATATATATATATATATATATATATATATATATGCTATTTGTCTCAAACCACAGAGTTAGAGGTCATATTCATGAAGCACCATGAGTCCAATTACTATGCTCTAGCTTGAACAATCCACAAATGGCATCAACCAGGCAAAACTGATACTGTGGACTCCAAACTCCTATGACACACTTTGGCTCAGAAAATCCATCGAGCTCTCAGAGAATCACTTAATATCAGAGTTTGACTCTACAGTGAATCATAGCTATCATTCAAAGTAATTCTGAATACCATGCTGTCAGACTAAACAATCACCTCAAAATACACGAGTTGTTGTTCGTCTGTCTTCCCTGATAGAAACCACGGAATCTATTGATTTTTTTAATACCCATTTTTATTGTGCTACAAGGCATCACCACTGCTATTAACTATAGTATTGTATGGGCAGTGAAATAGTTAGTGCTATTAGTTAATGTGCAAGCAAATATCGACCAGTAATTCTCAACAATAAATGTAATGATACGAGACATGAGTGTTTATTCATCATTTTATTTTGACAATCCAACAACTGGAGAAAATCTCAGAATCATAATCTAGCTGTCATTTAAATTTATGCAGTGATTTCTATCTGTCTAGATTTGGCAAAATTGACTGTGAGCCAAAGGTCTAATGCCTTTAGCTTTAGGAGAGAATCAATGGTATGCAAATAATTATTGAATTATCATACACTAAGCAAAGCCACTCAAAGATTTAAACAAAAGGAAGAGTTTTAATTCAAGGAACAAAGGCTTGCTTCTATTTCCCTTGAAATGCAGGCAGCGTTGCAATAAGTAGCCTTTTTGTTTCCTTAGGAAAAAATACTGGGAAGACGAGTGGCAAGCACACTTAAGATGAAACACATTTAAGATGAAGCACAGTTACCTCTTTTACCAGAAACCATGTACATTCTCTTAGAAGAACAGAAATGTTTTACTTTTTGCATGTCAGAGCATTTCTGTGATAACCTTTCTGCCGTGCATCAATGCAGCAGTAGACACTGTGGCATAGAGTCTCTGCTGGTACCTGCTGGTTTCAGCGATGCTACGTACCTGTGCCTCAGGGAAGGCAGTACCCCTCAGATTGCACACCCACTGTGAATGCAGTCTGCAACTCACTAAATATGATTTTCCCTTTGCCTCAGGGAAGGCACAGGCCTTCAGCTTGCCTTGGGCTGAGCATGCCTTTAGACATGCCTTATGGCCAAGTAAATGGAAATAGCTTCCTGTGGTAAAATAAAGCCTAAATTTACAATACAGAAAGGAAATTACTATTTCTCATGTTAAATAATTGCATAGCTATGTGAATCTTCAATACTAGAAGGGCTGTTTGTTTGGTGGTCTCTTTTTAGGTATAAGAAATATCATTTTACAGATCTGAGTATTGACAGTCTGCTGAAGACTTGGAGAAAAGTGAGAAATATTTCCCACCTATTTTGTGTAACCCATAATATTGTGAAAGGGAGCAGAAGAGCAGCTGACCTCTTTACTGAAAACCAAATTATTTTTCTGTTGACATTAGCCTATACCACTAAAAGATGAAAGATTGTATTATTGAATTACTAGGAAACACAGAGCATTCAGTTAAGATTTGGATTTGTGGTTGGATGTTTTTAATTGTTCATCACAAGCAGGTCTTTCATGAATCACATCATGAGGCTATGCATAATGTTGGTTTTCTCAAAGAAGGAATTAGAAGGAAGTCAGTTATTTCAACAGACTCTATACTATTAAAAAAAAATACTTCCCAGAATTTTAGTTTTTATTAGTGCAAAATTAAGCACAGAACAGTCACATTCAGTGTAGCTTTCCTTAGTGTAGGTGACATTAGCAATATTACACTGTGCCCCAGTAAGCGTACTTGACGCTACCGAGGCAGCCACTGGGCTCTGTCAGTTCTCAAAGTTGGTTTGGTTGCCATTGGCCTGAACAGGGCTGGGCTAGGTTTATCAAACACCCTGTGGCCAAGTGCCCATTGCCCAGCCTGTCTGAGCTCCAGCTCAAAGGATGCTGCTAGAAAAGAGGCCGACAGCCCCAGGCAGTCCCTGCTGGACAAACAGCAGGGTTAGCTTCCACCTCTTCCCTGGAAGCAGGAGGAAGGGAGGTGGCTCGAGTGAGAAAATGCATAATGATGTAGGATGGGACATGAGATTGAGGACACCACCACAGGCAAGGGGTAAATGCCAGGAAGATGGTTTTATACATTTAACTGCTTTCACTGTGTCATTCACAAGACTTTTTTGTCTTGAGTAGTTTGACTGTGAAAAATGCTAATTGAGGAAGTAATAAATGGCTCCCTTTAGCCATAGCAGTGTTTTGAGAGTCCACAGGCCATACATCTAATTTACATCAGGCTAATTAGTATGACTAATCATTAATCTGCTTCCAAAACTACACCTTATTTCATGAAGTGCACAAGTGATTAATTTTTTCCCCTTGTACAACAAAGACTAGTTAAATCAGCATTGTCCTTCTATTAATTTATGTATTAAGGACTCTTCAGACATATTTTGCTGTCTGTCCTCTTGCTTTCTTTGACCTGCAGCAAGCCACATTTCTCTTCAGCATCACACATATATGACTTTCTCACTATGGGGCATGCATTCTTGGAAAATTCTTGAGACACAGAAAATATAGTACATAAGTTAGCAACTGAGGCACAGAAATGATGGTTTAATACTGGTCAGTAGAGGTTTGTGGCACGCTGTGGGATTAAAACTTGACACTTGTAAGGCTCAAGGTTCAGGTTCCTGCTGTCACTCACAGCAGAGCTCATCCATAGCATTATGCATTCCTATGAGTATTAGTGACTATAACACTAGCTAGGAGCTATAGGCAGGAGCAGAACCAGCTGTGGATCTCGGCAAGCTCTTGCTCTCTGGTTACAGGTTACACAGGAGGAGCCCACGGTCTGGAACTTTATCTAGTCGCTTACAAACACAAGATCCGTCTTCAGGAACTCAGATGTGAAACAGCTCCTGTCTGAAGCTCTCGACAGAAGGAGTTTTGTGCACTGAACAGGTGTAAGGGGTTAAAATAACCTCCCTACTCTCTCTCCCCAACTGACAGGGAGCTAACAGAATGGAGACAGATTATTTACTACTCTATTGCAGGAATGTCAGCTTACATCAAAAGAGATGGGGGGTGGGAGGGATGGAAGGAAGGGAAATAACCAATCAAATCCACACAGGTACCCATACTAACCCCTGCATGACATCCAAACTGGAGAGAGGAAGCCCAACTGCCACACTAGGACAAGGGACTCTACATGAGAACCTGCGAACCTTTCGGGTGCCGGCAGTGCTTACTTCTGCCACACAGCTCAGAACCGTGTGGGGTATAGATGTGCGATTTCTGCTCAAACCATTATACAGCAGGGGTGATTTTTGTGGCTCTGTGGAGCTGAAAAAGATGCCTGGCATGCACACAGGAATCGAGTGACTATCACTGTAAGGGGCAGTGCTACACTCTTACAAGATCTGTGGTGCTTGCCTGTGACTTGACAGCTGACATGATCAAACTTCATAGCTCCCACTACCACTCTTCATTGCATTTTTCACCATCTTGCTTTCCCAGTGGCACAGAGAGAACTGAGTGTTTTCCTTGTCTTCCCTCTCAGAGTGAGAGCTGTCCTGGCAGAGAAGGGAGCAGATTCCACAGGAACTGCTATCTCTTCAGTCTCTTCATCTTAGGCTAAGATAAAGGACATTAAAGGTGGTTTTGTGTCTGACCCCAAAGGCAGAAGTGCAGATGATACACTAGCAAAATTGGTTTGTTAATACAATATTCCTTCCCTTTCAGTTTGAAAGCTATTAAGTGTAACAGATGGCAGTGCTGTCAACATAAGATGAGGGACATTGGCTGATCCTGGACCACTACTGGAACACTATGATAATATTTATGCACTTGGAGGCTTTTTCTTTACGATAACCTGATTCCCTTAATCAGGCAAGAGTTACTTCCAAAGAGCTACTGCTGTCATCTAGAAGTCTATTCGGATGTCACAAAGGTCAAATTAAATGGCAGGTCTTGTTTCCGGCGGATGTTTCTCAAACCATAAGATCTCTTCACAGCTGAAGCAATTCTAATCCTTCGCTAACAAAGAGAGTGAATATTTAATGAAGAGCTATTGGAAGACTTGTCTAAAATCAAGTGAAAGCAAGATGACAAGGTAGGAAGAATCCTTTCAATGTGTACACTAATTCACTCTGTCTCAGTTTCAATATTTAACGTTCAAGTAATTGCAAAAAAGATCTGGTCATTCCAATTTTGAAGGATTTTGGTGTTCACTGGATCCACAAACCACTATTAAAAAAAAAAAAAAACCCACAAAAAAAAAGATTCTTGTCTATCTGAAACAGCAGATCACATGGACTGGACATACATCCAAGACCACAGAAGATATTAGACTAAAACCACAATATTACTCTACCCCTGCTTAATACAGATTGCCAAAATTTTGTTTGGATTGTAATTCTTGAGTTTTATTTTCTTATTAACCTATCTTGTACATAATGATTGATGAAGCACTGCAAGATCTTTAAATTTTTGACAAGAAAATCAAATATCTTTGCTACAGAATGCAATCTGGAATCTAAACCTATTAGCTTTTTAGGATATGTCTACTGTAGGAAATTATTTAATCTATTTATTTTAATTCTCCTGCCTGTAGGACATCTCTCTTTGTCTTGGAAATAAAATTTGACAAGGACTTCAAGATTATAATGTTAGGATTATAATAATAATTAGATCCATTTGCAGCATTTCCTAGTCTTATTATAATATAATAATACTGTAGTAAAAACTATTTGGTGTTTGGATGAAAGAGCTTTATTGTTTTCTTATGGTCAGTGCCAGACTCTCAGGTGATGTAAATCAACATTGCTTCCAAGAGCTATAGATCTTGGCTTCTGTTTTTTATACATCCTTTGTTTACAACATTACTTAAGAAGCATGGGGATAGTAGTTCTTTTCCTTGCCATCCTTATTTTTTCTATCTGGAAGTTTTCTTTCTTCAATCTCATTTTGATTGAAATTAAAATGAAAGAGTTGTGTTATCCCTGGATAAATGTTACAGATCCTTCATGAGTAATAATGATTTTTAGTTTCTTAGACAAATTAATACGTGTTAGACATTATTTGCAGTTCTATATGTATTGATATGAGCACTGTGTAAAAATGCCCTTCTGTCTGAGATCCAAACAGTAAGATTGTCTATGTATTTATATGTACAAGAAGGAAGCTTCCAGAAGAAGCAGTAATGCAAATCACTAAACATTGATTTTCTGTGTTCCAACTAATCTCATTGACAAACTTCTCCTCTGCTAAACGCTTTCTGTTCATAACTTACCTGTTAATCAACCTGTTATTAGCTGTTAGTCTCCTGTGCAAAAATCAGATTTCTTTTCTCCTAGGTCATAGTCCTCACCACCTCTTACTCTACTCAAAACTCTTTTTCTGTGTTTTGTGTTGCAGTTACACCTGTTCCCTACATTACTTCCTTCGTGAAGCTAATTTATGTCTTTTCTTATTCTTTCTAAAGAGCATCCTGCTTCCTGAGGTTGCAGGAGGAATTCTGCTCTGTTGCACCGACTTATTCATTTGCTTCACACTGACATTCACTGGCACATTCTGGCCTCATATGTCCATTTCTTCTTCTGTAATGCTGCTCTAATCTTTGCTCATCCAACTGAGTATTTTCTCCTTTATGCAGGGAAAGTCTTTAGTGATGAGCAAAATCTGGCCTAACAAAAGAAGTCTTAAAGACCCACATCTTTTCCACGATTTGTATTAAATTGACCCTAATTCCACAGTGGGTGGTTTCAGCATCAGGCTTCCAAAGTTTTAAACTGAGCCTGCCTACCAAACAGGTCATGATACTGGCTGTAAAAATGCATGTGCTATGACACCTGCAATAATATAATAATACTTATACATTCTGAAGACTGTAGAAAATACAGTTTCTTGGAGGCAGGAAATAAGACTTTCTCCTGCACTTTTGCCTTGGATGGGATCATTTCCAAGTTTTGTGTTCTAGCGAGGTCTGAGCTGGGGAAGCCAACAGGGCAGTGCCTGCTTAGTGGAGTGGAGCATGGGTAGAATCCTGTCTTATACAGCATCAGCCCTGTTTGAGACAGGGTGAGTTTGACTTGGAACATTTCATTCCAAGATCTTTTTTTTTTTTTTCACATACTGAAGCAGTGGATCATACCACAGAGGGTAATGTCATTGTCAAAAGCAGATTGCAAGCATATGTTATGAATTAAAATGTTAGCTGGACTTGATATAGTAACGTGCACCCTTTTCAATGTGATAGCAGTAGCTTCTTGCAGAGCTGTTCAAGAGGAGCGGTACTTGAAGACAGTAGATATTTGCTGCTCTGAAGCTACTGTTTCTGGAGCACTATCATATACAGTATGATCATCATCTCTGTAGAGCAGCAAAGAACTAAGATGTTAAGGTTGCTAAGGTGTACTCTCAAGCTACTGGACTATTTGCAATATTTTAGTATATAAAAGGAAGCAACATCTGAAACAAAAATGTAATGAACTCTAACTGACCCCTAAAGACTTGTACTTGTGCTTTTAATTGTTTAGCCATTTTCTTTCAGCAGTCGACGTCTGAAACGTAGCTTGCTTCTCTCAAATAAGGAATGCGTTGTCTTGTACCCAATGTGGTTATCACTTTGTGCTTGCAAAATTTTAAATAGGTATAGGATGAAGCCCTATTTAGACATCCTGTAGGTCAAATCCGAGTTCCTCATCTAAAGCTGACAGAAAAACTGATAGATTGTTAGTTTTGGGTTTGGGTTTTTTTTAAGCTGCATGATTTACAAAGCCCTACAAATCATCACCATTTCAGTATATACGCTTGCTATGCAATTTTGCTACTGAATCATTTCAGAAATTGATTTCAGGGCTCTTTGGTGCTTGGTTTGTATGCAACAGAAGCCAGGTCGCTTTGCTCATTATTAGGTATATATAAACTGAGCCAGACAGCCAAAACTGTGAGATAATAATAGTAATAATAATAACAACAACAACAACAACACTAGTAACAATAGTAAATTGTGTATATTTTAACAGGTTTCTTGCATATTAAAGAGTCTTCCTAATGAGTAGATTGTAATAACCCATAATGTAAAAGGAGAACTCCTTCCTGATCATGTTTTCATATCATTTAGTGCCTCGCAGTCCATAAGAGTGATACTGACACAATTCTTACCTTGCAGCTCTCTTGTAACTTCCTTAGACTTCTAATGTGTCTCTTAGTCTTCTGTCCTTGGGGAAAGATGATAGAAATGTCATCCATTTGTCGGCTCCTGCAGATGCAGGATAGTTGGATTCATGGATCAAAACGGTGATGTGTGCTTTCAGTTTCTTAAGATAATCATGTTGAAATATACTTTGCAAAATACCTCACGCTGAACAGCAGAAGAGGCAAGATGTTGACTTTAGACTACAGATATGACCTGAATGTGAAACCTTGATGTTTCCCCCTCTGTCTCCCTTATTTCTCCTATGTTGCCTGGGCTGTGGGCAGTGTAGGGCAGGACAAAACAGCCTTTGTGATACTATTTTCCAGCATGCTGCACTATTCCCAGCTGACTTAGAACTGCCTAAGCAGAGATCAATAAATTCTCTTTAAAAATAAACGCAGATTTCTATTGGCATCCCTGTATAAGAAATTGTAGAAAAAAGGAAAGAAAGTCTTTAACCACCAAGGTGCCTGAAAACAAACAAAAAGTATTGGAGACAGAATAGTGACAGCATAGTTTAGTTAACTGGTTTTTTTCTTCCCCGTTAGTGAAAAGAAGAATTGAATTATATGTCAGGAGACATTCAGAAGATTGATGGCTCTTGTATTCTGTAGGGCAGGTTAAGTGATGGATACTGACACCTTGATTCTCAGATAATGCCTCCTGGGAAAGCTGTGTTTGCCTTCTCCATTCCTATCCATCTAGCACGCCTCTCTAATGGAAACCTGAGTGGCCAAGTCTTTTGCCATCATAAAATTGCATTGTAGCTATGCAAACACTTTTCCAGTTGCATAGTTGCAAGCAGTCTTTGCAGGGTCACAGTCAGTGGCCCTGTTTCTCACCTCATGAATTCACAGAATGACAGGGTCTTCAGCTCTCAGCTAGATGGTCTCACAAGATGGAGGAGCCAGGGCTGCCACTGCCAAGCTAACACGGGCCAGAGCCCTGCCACAGTGAGCAGAGCCCGCTGGCTGGCAGAGGGAGGATCTGCAGCCACTGGCAGGCTTCAGCTGAAAGAGTACACCAATCAAGACATGCAGCTAATGCATATTTGACACCAAGCTGATGTCATTCTACTGTGTAAGAAAAGGGCTGGATGGTGCAAAGGCTGTGTAGTGGAGGGGTAATTAATTAATGTGAGATGATATTTTCAAAGATTAATATTGTTTATTAATATTGAATATTGAGAGCTCTCACCACCCCAATCACTAATTTTAATAGCAATCAGTTCTTCTCATTGGTCATGGAAAATTTATTGTGATGGTTTGGGAGTTCCCTGCCGCCCTATGCTTTGTAAAATTACTCAGACTAGACTCAGCCAGCTGGAAGTTAAGGACTGAAGCTCTATTCACAGCTTAGCACAATGCACAAGCAGAGATATACACAATAGACAGGAATAGTTACAGAAATATACAAGTTAAAGGGAATACAGAAACACAATCCCCCTCCCAGAAATCAGAGTGCCCAGGAGGGGCTCCCAACCACCCTTCTGTCTTCTTTCCACCCCTCTACCTTACCCCAGAGTCCTCCTTATGTGCAAGGTGAGTTTGGAGGATGGGCAAGGGGGGTTAGAAGCCGAGTGGTTAGTTGGGTTACACAGCAGAAAGGCCAGAAGCTCCCAGGGAGACAGAGAGGAGACTCTATGTGTATCTTATCTATATTTTTGTTCTTGTTTTTATACATCTCAGCAAGCCTATGAGTGAAACAGACATCACCAGTGTTTGCTTTTCACAGTCTATCATCTATTTTTTTCATTAAAACGTTCCAATTAGCCTCAAACCAGCACATTTATACAGGTAATAACAGGCTCTAGCAATAACTAGTGATAACATATAGCATTAATTGAACTCGATTGAACTGGAAGAGAAGGTTGCTGTGGTTAGTGTACCTCTTGTGGTCACTATACTGCTTGTGGTGACCCCATTCTCTTGACCCCCACCCTTTAGATATTTATAGGCATTGATATGTTCCCCTGTCAGCCTTCTCTTCTCCAGCATAAACAGTCCCTCAACATCTTGTAAGAGAAAAGCTCCATTCCCCTTGTCATGTTGTAGACTTCTGCTGGACTCTCTGTAGTAGTCTCTTGACTCTGTTGAACTGGGGAGCCCAGAACTGGATGCATTACTCCAGATGTGCCCTCAGTAGGCCAGAGCAGAGACAGGAGGAGAACCATTGTTGACCTGCTGACCACACTATTCTGAATGCACCTCAAGACACCATTGGCCTTCTTGGCCACAAGTGCACATCGCTCATGGTGAACTTACTGTTCACAATAACTCCCAGGTCTATCTCCACAGAGCTGTTTTCTAGCAGATCAAACACTAACCTGCATGGGTTTATTCCTCCCCACATGCAGGACTCTGCATTTGAGCTTGCTGAACTTCACTGGGTTCTAACTCTTTAGCATGTCCAGGTCTCACTGAACAGCCACACAGCCTTGTGATGTATCAGTCACTTCTGGGGTTATATTATCAGAAAACTTGCTAAGCATACACTCCGGGAAGAGAGTAAAGGAGTAAGTGACACTCTCGTGGCTCTTTCTACACTTCACATCCCTCGTTTGTTTTCCTCAAACGTAACAAGCTGAGCTTGAGGACTCAAGTCATTCCTTTTAGCCTGACAAAATATAAAGTGAATGAAAATGTTAACTAAAGCCTTAGGCATCTCCAGCTGAAAGGAAAGTGTTGAAGTTCCTCATTTAAAATCCTTCTCCTTCCTTCACACGGTGTAGTAGGATGAGAGCGAGAACAAGAAAGTAACAGCTTACTTTGGCTGTGCTGGCTCTGGGGGGAGCTTTTCTTTTACACATCTCAAAGCCTGCCTAACATGGCAACAGTGCTGTACATAGAGGGGAAGCTGGGCTGGTTTGGAGAGGGAAAGGGAAGGGAAACATAGATCATACAGTGAAATCTCAGGAGTTGCAACTAGAGAATGCACAAGCTTGTGATGAGAAATGTCTATTTAATATTTGGAGGGGAGTATAACCACTGGTTACTGCACCTTTTACTATATAGGACCTAGCAATCTTTAACTGTTGATGCGGCAGCATTGGTACCTCCTGTAAGAGGGATAGAGGAGACTGCATTTTCCATATACTGGAAGCAGTGAGGAAGTACCCAGTATCAGTAATGCAAATGAGAAAATAGGGCACTTCTGTTTACTGAGCAGGGATGTCATAAGTAAGGCATATCCTAATGAAACACCTCACATGTCATTTATTGCAGATGGGCTATTGCGTAAGCAGGCTGTGGGACAGAGCAGCATAAAAGAAAACATGCTACTATTAAAAATGATGGGAAAAATAGTACAGGAAATTGAACTTATCATTCACCTTACAGCTAAAAACATTTTTACACAATGGGACACCTGGTATTCCACCAGAGTCAACTAGCAAATTCATACTGGTGGAATATAAGAAAGAGGATAGGAAACTGCATATTTTATTTGCATTCTGCCAAAGCTGATTAATGTGTTCTATGGAATGCTAATGATTTGAGCAGAAAGATACTATGGTTAAAAAAAAAAGGGCAAATTCTAGAGTCCCGGACTGAATTTGCTTACTTTTACTTGACTTTACCTGTATGTTTTGAGAATCTTGTGTTCCAGCTATAAACATTTCTGCATCCTGCTTTTTGTAAATATTACTACTGATTCCCACAAGTACTCATTTCACTGTCTTTCAACAGAGATGAGAATAACATTCTTACAGACTGCAGAAGAGGCTGGCAATTTGACAGAAATTAAAATGAAAATAAGTGGGAGCATTTCCATCTTGCAGCAGAGCCAGAAGTAATATAGTTGAATCAGTAGAGCACTGAGCCATAAATGCTAAGTCAGTTCAAGACCGTAGCAATGTGGCAGTATGGATGTGATGTCTGCACTGAGTGACTGTCCTTCTCCCATTTGGTATCAATTAATGGGTTCCCTGAACTCTTCTTTGATCAGTAGGGATATCCTTTAAGCCTTCAGATGCACAAAGTCCAGTCCTCTCTGTGTTGGTTTGAGCTGACTGGCCCCACTGGAAGGGGTGAAAGACAGAGGATAGGGCCATCCTCTGCCCCAAAGTGGCACAATGCAAGCTGAATCATTATTCTACACCCTGCTAACATGCTCTACTGCATGATAGAAAGGGGTTGGCTGGGGCTTATGGCACTTCAAGTGTATTCTATGGCTTGTAAAATTCCTTGTTCTGGGTTTTTTGTGTTTTTTCCCCATCTTCTGTGCAGGGGTACATCCTCATTTCTGGATTTGGTTTCATGGGCGCGGGCGGTTTGCAGTTTGTGTGTTCCCCTGCTCCTGCATCCGCTGGTGTTTCTGTTCTCTTTTGTGCAATCTGATACCACTGCAATAGAGTAGTAAATTTTTTGAACAGTTTATAGCTCTGTTATGCTGCAATGGCATTAAGAAAATGGAATCTGCTTTTGAAGTTATAAAGTGTTCTATAAAGAATTATACCAGAATATCTGTGTGCCAGCTGAGGGAAGACAGAGTGTGGAATCTGAAGCAGTGTTTGAGTTTATTTTTAACCTTTGGATTGCATCTAGCCACTGGAGCCAGATTGTAAACTCTTTTGCAGGTATTCAGCTTAGAAAAGTTGTATTTTAGTTACACATTTAAACCCACTGTTAGAAACCTTATAGTGATGATGCCTCACAAGATCACTTATCTCTATGTTTGGTAATAGATACCCAAGTTTGGAAACAAAGGATCGGATTTTTAGTCTAATGGAGTATAGTGAAGTCTTTGCCATATATATCAAGAAGTCACAGGTGAAAATACTACAACTATAGAGTCAATTAATTAAGCACTGGCCAACATTTTAGAGCAAAAGCATGATTGTTACAGATGATGTAAGTTATTTGGTTAATCCAGCATTAAACGTGGCAGATCCATTTAGATATTTTAGAGCCTTCTGATCAACTCATTCCAAGATATTTCTTAGTATTAATTTTCAGGCCTTATCTATTTTGATTTATTTATTTTGTTCACAATTAAAGTAGATATTTTTATATTTAACCCATTAGTTAATTAGAATGCATTTTTCCAATGTGCTTACTGCTAGGTACATTCCAAAAGCAGAATGCAAGATCATCATCCATTTTATTTCAGCAATGAAAATTGAAGGAACCCTGCTTGTTTAGTTGCTCTCTGAATGGCCCAGTAAAATTCCATTTTCTATATAAATAATCTTGCAGTACAAGGAAAAGAGGCTTCATCTGCAATTTTTCATGGAAGTTTTTTGTGGATTACTTTGCTGATAATTGATTGTTTTGCATAGCATATACATAAGGTAAAAATGGCCTAGAACTCCCATAATTTGACTTTCCTCTTTTTCCCTGGCAGATATCTCTACCCATTTAGAGACTTTTAGCATCCACTTTGGACCCTCTAAACCAAATCTATTATCTTTTCCTCCAAGCAAGATTCTGCCTTTCTTCAACTTTTTAAGTACATCTTCCTCATCCACAAGCCCATCACATCCAGTTAACTGCATTATGTAGCTCAGAGTGGCTTACTACATGATGAGAGTGGATTTTTGCCTTAAAGTCCCAGCAATCCTAATCAAACTGTCCAAGACATTCAAACCATATCCCTGTATTTATCTTGAGTTTCACTAGTAATTTTTGAACACTAATGACATAATTTTTGCTAATCTCTGAATAAGTAATAGTTGGGGGTTTTTTTAGTATTTTTTATGGGGCAACAACTCTTGTTTTAATATAAAAGAATGATCATTCTGAATTAATAATAAAAGTAGCCTTACATTGCTCTTGGATATTATTTTATAGAAAGCCACTGAAACTCTACTGTGGATCCCAGGTATTACTCATTATCCTATTCCTTACAGGAAAGTAAAAAGGCATTCTAACAATAAAGCAGTTGCACTTCAGTAGCACAATAAATTAAGAGCAATCAAGTAGAAACACAGGTCAAAAATCAAGATTTATGCACATAGAATATCCATTCTGGATATTCTTGATCCATGTGGTGTATAGAATAAGTTAAGAGGAAGACACAGAATATATTGCAATGCTAATTACTTGGGGAGGCTTTGGATTATTTACAAATCGCAAAATAGAATAGCAAGAGAATAAGTAAGTCATGCCTCAGTCAACTCTTGAAGAGCTATAAAATTACTTATTGCATCATTTCTTCCTTAATGATGCAACTGAAAGAATTGTTTCATTTACTGCCCATATGGGATAAGGACATGAACAAATGTACAACTCATCACCATTACTTCACTGTTTGTCTTACAGACAGTTTTAGAAGCAGTCAAGGAAATCTTCTCAGAACTTTGTCATGTAGCCAGAGGAGGGATTTGAGATTTCTCTTCTCTATATATCCTTGCTTCCGAGTCTCAGTGCTGCCTTGAGCAGTGGCAGTGCATAACAAAGCAATCTGAAACTTCTGAATGCTGTTTTCAAAGCTACAACAGCTTTTATGCAAACTCAGTGAACAGATATTTGCTCTATCCCTATGTTCCTTCACTACATGCTGTCTTGGTCTGGAGAAGAGACTAAAAATGTCTGGGTCCAGAGGAGAGAGATTTGTTCTTATATATTCCTGTGTTGTGAAATTAAGGCAGAAGTGGGTCCAAATATCAAAAGAAAGACTATTTATTAAAGGATAAAGTGAGCAAAACGGGGAAAGAGAGAGAGAGGAAGAGAGAGAAACAAATGGAGAAAGAGAGAAGAAGAGCAGGAAAGGAACTATATTAACACATCCCACACCCTCCTCCAAGGCACTTTGTTTGGCTGGAGGAGGTCCAAGGAAGAGTGCTGCTGCTTTGGCTTGGAGGTTCATCCTTCTCAGCTTGTGCTGTCCTTGGCTGGAGGAGGGAAAGGAGGGAGCATCTGTGATGGTCCTCTCTTTTCTGAGGAGTTTCCAGTATGTACACCTTACTAGAAAACACCAGCATTAATCCATGGCTTGACATGCAGTGAATCTTATCAGAGGACTTCCACCCAGGATCAAATCATTGTGACCACATACTATATAGCGCTTGACTTAATCTGAGCTCACCCTGATGGCTTAGCTTTCACTGATTAGTTAGCAGGTTTTATTATAGTAGACCAATTGCCATTTCTCCTGCACTTGATATAAAGCCAGCGGAAAGCTTCACACTTTGTGTGTTCAGGCTGACTCACACAAGTTCAGGTGTGTGTCCATGCCTTGTGTGGCCATTTTTTCCCTAGTGATAGGCTTGCCAGTACACAGATCTGTTGTTCATGACAGTAAAGCTGTGTCTTCACCCTTGCATGCCTCACAGAATGTGGGTTTGGACCTCAGGCTAGTGGCAAGCAATGTACCTAGTAGAAGAGCATATTTATATTTACCAACCGAAGCTATAGTCAATGCTAATTTGTATTTATAAATGTGTGGCCCTTTTAAAGGTCTGTTTTATGTAAGTCATCTTTCTGAAAACGTCTAGGTTGAGCTAGGAATCAAACTTGAAGTTAAATTTCCCTTAAAGCAGAGTTAAAGTTGGAGGATTATAATCTAAATTCAAAGTATAAGGAGTAACTCATCGCAGGATTTATGACAGGATTCCATGTGAAGCAGTTTTTGCTTAAACTTCTTGGAAGTCTTTATAGTTATAAGGGAAGGAAGTTTTTGAACTCAGGCAAAAAACTTGGTTGATAACAGATACACAATCTTTTGTCTGGCAAGTTCTTAAACACTGGTGTTTATCATACTTTGCCTTCCCAATTCTTTCCTCGGTGTTTTTTCAGTAAATAGACAGAAATGCAGTGAGGATAGTGGATTGTTCTCTAAATTACTCCATTTTCCCAGATGGATTCTCATTGATTTTGTGAATACATCTTCCGCACAAATAATCTGTTTCTGCCAGCTAGATGTGACAATCTTTACTTCCACTTAATTACCACATGACGTTGCATGAGTTTGAAAAAAAAAAGCCCTACCAGTTGAAAACAAAGAAAACAAATTCTATCCCTTCTTGGTACATACATGTCTTCAAGAAGATCACAGAACGGCTGTTCATTGGCTTACACTTTTCCTCTTCTCTTCGTGGAGTCAGCCCTGCCCAGTTACAATGCTTATACTGTTGGCCCCTGATACCCAGCTTTTATAGTATGGCATTATTTGCTGTGTCCTAGGAACTATCCTTACTTCCTAATAGATTAAAGAGTTGTCTGTGTTAATCCCTTGTGTTACACACACAAGTCGTGCTTATCTCTTAAGATAGTGGTGCCTAAATCATGGCCTCAGTGAAAATACTTTTTAGTTCTTGAGCAGCCGTGTGTTTGAGCTCCCTGCTAACATAAGGCAATTGAAGCATCTGGCTAAACTGTTTTCAGGATTTGCTTTGGCAGTAGCCAACCCAATAAATATTGATGCATTTGTATTTGAAAGAAAAGCTCTTTGTGCAGAGGTCTCATCAGAGAGGGCAAGCAAGGAATACCATTTGGCACTGCAGAGCCATACATCTGTGTTGGACAGAGTCTGTGCTTCTGCTTTCCTCGTTGTATTTTATATGAAGTTATATGACTGACTGGGAGCAGAGGCAAATCTGCTTCTTCCTCTAGTCCCCTTCCTTGTAGACACTTTGAGATTGTACCTCTCACTGAGACCTGATGATTGTTCCTTCCCTGGGAGGAGCAAGTAATATTTTGAGAAGATAATGCAGCACAGAGGGAGGCAGATAGAGAAATTAGAAGAGAAATACAGGAAAGGAGAGAGAACAAACAAATCCAAGAGAATATGAATCCAAGAGAATATGAATACACATTTTAGGCACTGATGCAGTGATCATTATAAGAAAGTGGTCGAACCTCTGGCTAAGAGTCCTAGTCTTGTCACTGTGCTTTAGGAACACAGGACTTCCAACATTCATCTCAGCTCATCTCAGATCTCATGTAAGACAGTTCTGAAGATCAGATTCCCAGAAGTTTTCTGCAACAAGTTAATACAGAATTATCTCTCATCAAAACATAATCTAATAGCTGGGCTTATATTTAGTGATGTTAAAATAGTTGTTAATGCAAATCAGTCTTTGCAAGAGTACCCAATGGAAGGTCCAATCTAAAGTCAGAAAACTGCTTTTTAAATTAAAGAAACTTGGGGAACATAGGTGTGTGTTAGAGTTCCCAGACCAAAAAATATTGCTGCAGATTGTACTAGGGGAGGAGAGGGAGTAGGCTTCAATCTTCATATGTGCAGAGTGCTGCTTTGATTATGTGTCTGATGAGTTATAATGCTAATATTGGTAATGTGGTTAACTTTATTGTTTTATCTTTAGCTCTATAATATTGATAGCTTACTGAAAGGTCACAAGATTAGATAATCTAACTCACTGGATTCAACTTCGTTACTTAACAAGTTTCTAGCAAATTACTTTCAAAAGAAAGCCTGAAAGCATGACTCACACCAGCAAACAGGATCCAAATCATCTTTTTGCCTTAAGACTAAGGTAACAACACTGAGAAACGTCTCATGATTTGCAGCTGTGAGTACTCTGCCTTTTAGTTTCCAATGGCTGCTTTTAGTTTACTTTGCAGATTAAATGGAAGAAAGCAGATGTGGTTTAGTGGGAAACTGGTGAAACCTAATTACTTAGAACTTTCTTTTAGTTTACAACATGAGAGAGTTGTAGCCCTAGTACACCCATAATGTGGGATCCAATCTGTTGCCCAAATATCTGTTCATCTGAATATAGAAATGTTAACAAAATGTAACAGAATATTGGGTCTACCTTATACATACAGCTAATGTCATCATTGAAACCAGACACATTGCAGAAGAAAACATAGGATTTATTCATCACTGCTGGACTGTGACCTCAGACTGTAAGATCCTAAGCCCAGAATACTAATGGTTACAGTTTCAGTTACCAAAATAAATGTTGCTTCATATTAGAAGTGTAACTGTGTGATGGTTTGGGAGT